>CAUDMG010002704.1:1060000-1130000 GCA_958450375.1 Homarus gammarus
GTGGAACAGTATGGAAGAATAGAGGGAATGGAGGAGAAGGAAGGGAAAAGAGAGGAAGAAGATGAAAAAGAGGAGGAGGAAGAGCAAGGATAAGCTGGAAGAAGAGAGAGAGAGAGAGGTCCTGGGGTTCATCTTTATTTCCTGGGTATTGCAGTTTATTTTCTTTCATTTTTTCTTCTTTATTTCTTTAGCCTTGGCGAGGGTACAACTCAACCCTCCCCCCCCCCCTTCTCTCTCTCCTACCCTCACTCTTCTATCCACTCCCCCTCTTCCCTCACCTTTCTTTTACCCTCTCCCTCTCTTCTACTCCCCCTTTTTCTACCTCCTCCTCCTCTATCACGGCACAAGGAAAAAGTAGAGATAGATAAATATATAGAAAGACAGATACATAGAAATATTCAGTAAAATCGTCATACAAGTTACCATATGAGGTATTCCGTGCGACAATGACGAGTTGAAAAAAATTAATTTCTGTGTCCCCAGAGCTCTGTCCCTCCCTCTATACAACTCCAGTGACATCATATGGAGGGCTCGTCAGTATCGCTCTGTAAACCTGCCTTGATTATAAGGGTCTGGAGGGAGGGAGAGAAGTGGTCACACGCCTCCGGGAAGACATGACGAGGACGCCCCCGACGGCAGCCAATGAGCATCGTTTACACCCCCTCAGTCTCACAATTCACGCGATTGTAGTGATTTATTTTAGGTTTTCAACGTGTTATTGTCATCAAAATGAGCAGCAGTAAGAGTGACGAGCAGCCTGGTATATCAGGCTACTCGAGAAAGCGGAAAAGACAGGTGGAAAAGTGGAAGACCGTACAAGCAAAGAAGAAAAGGAACACTGGTAGAGAATACGTGAGTGTAAGAACAAAACAACGTGTTGCTCCTCGCATCGTTGGCCAGCCATGTACTTGTGGGTGTTTCACTGCCTTGGGTATGGACAAAATCCAAGCGATTTTTTATGGTTTTTGGAAAATGGGTGATTTCAACAAGCAAAATATCTATCTTTCTAAGCTTATAACCAGCGAGGAGGTGAAGCGGTGCCGAGTTAAGGATAGACCTAGCAGGACACTACGGCGCATCAAGTACACTGTGAACTTCGACAATACTGTACATACTGTGTGCCCTAAAACATTCTACAGCATTCACGGTATAACAGAGAGACGTGTACGAACTGTGCTAACAAAACAGATGCCAAATGGTACTACAGAACCTGACAAGCGTGGACAAGGACCACATGTTCAGAAAGTGAGTAACACAAGGAAAAAAACTGTTCATGATCACATAAACAGTTGGCCTAAAGTGACCTCCAGCCACAACACTAGGGCCAGAAGTCCTCATAAGAACATTACTACCCTCTATAATATGTACTGTGATTGGATGAAAGAACACCATAGAGATACAGAGCCAGTGAGCAGTAGGTATTACCGTGATGTGTTTAATGTGAGGTTTGACCCACCCACCAGTCACACCTTAAGCAGACCAAAGGCACCCATCAATGTGAGTATTATACCAATGACAATAAGACTTCTATAATTATAAACCTTAAGCATAAGTAACATTATTCCTCTTATTTCCAACGCATTTAAGGACCTGTCATACATTTGTCATTATTATGGATGTATTGTGATAAAAATTACTATAAAAATAAGTCCACCTCCACTAAAATAAGATAATAATTCGTGATAATTGAGGTAACAAGATACACTGAGTTCCACCTTTTTACATTCTCATTTTTTTAAATAATTACAGACACCACATATTTTGCACATCAATAATTATATTTTCTTCGATTAAAACCCTTCAAAATGACACATCAGTCATTTTGATAGATTAATATTTGGTAAAGTTATGTTTGTTTACAGTACGAACAACTTTAAACCACAATATGTAAACAAAAAAACATCGTGGTGCTCGTCCTTGTTGTTGGAGCGGCTCAATTATTTAGTCATAGAGAGAGAGAAAGAGAGAGAGAGAGAGAGAGAGAGCTAGACAAGAAGAGAGAGTTCAGATGAGAGGCTAACAAAAGGTTTCTCATCTGGGCTCTTACCTCTCTCTCTCTCTCTCTCTCTCTCCCTGATGGTGGAACAGTCAGTCGTCTTCATAAGGACCCGGAAGGTGTGTGTGTGTGTGGTTGCTATAGAACAGAGCCCCTCCTTCTGTAGTCCTGCGCCTTGGAAATGCCCCCCCACACACCCCTCTACCTACCCTCCCACCTTAGGTTACTTTAGCGTTAGGATAGGTTAGGTCGGGTTCGATAGGGTAAGGTTAATGTTAGGTTGGGTTAGGTTAACGTTAGATTAGGTTAGCTTGGATTAGATTAGTGTTATGTTCGATTAGTTGTTGGGATGGATTAAAGTTAGCATTAGGTTGGGTCGGGTTGGTTTCGATCGGGTGATTAGGTTAGCGTTAGATTAGGTTACACTTAGGGTTGTTACTCTTAGGGCAATCCACAGTAACTATCGTGTGTGAATTACAGGGCTACTCTGACCAACGTTCATCAGGTCAACAGTGAGTGTGGCGTCAAGGGCCGGCCGTTCAGCCTCTCGGGGATAATCGGGTTAACAGATTTGTCCATCACGTATTCATGCTGAGCTCTCGATGCTTAACACAGCTCAGGTACAAAGAATGAAAATAATAACGTTTAATTCACTTTGAAACGGTACAGGTAAATCCTATAGGTACGAGTACAGGTAAATCCTATAGGTACGAGTACAGGTAAATCCTATAGGTACGAGTACAGGTAAATCCTATAGGTACGAGTACAGGTAAATCCTATAGGTACGAATACAGGTAAATCCCACACGTAAAGGTACAAATACAAGTGCGAATGGTGTTCTTTATTAAGTGCACCATCATTGAGTGTACCATCATTAAGTGCACATCAATAAGTGTACCATCATTGAGTGTACCATCATTGAGTGCACATCAATAAGTGCACCATCATTGAGTGTACCATCATTGAGTGCACATCAATAAGTGCACCATCATTGAGTGTACCATCATTGAGTGCACATCAATAAGTGCACCATCATTGAGTGTACCATCATTAAGTGCACATCAATCAAAACTTATCATAGCATATGTCACTTTTGTTTAACTTATTCACTTAAGAGTTTGGTCTAGTTTAAAGTCTTATTTACTTAGCGCTAAAGTTAAGACGATGTAAATTGTATTAGCGAAACTTGACGGTATAATCTGGTTACGGCTCGGGGGAAAAATAATTTATACAATTCCTTAAACGATTATGTTCGGCCTTGATTCATTCCTGAAATAAAAAAAAAGAATAAGAATGTTATTGATGTAATTCGTTTTTTGTTTGAGTATATAGATGCATAAACTACCACAGTCTTGAGAATAACATATTTTTTTTAACAACTTAGGCCTATACGGAACCCCCAGCCACTCTAGTGTGGATATAGACAAGTCTCCCACATTTCATGACAACAACGGATCATTTCAGTGACAAAGTGCAGTTGATTGACTCGTTTATTTATTCATAAGACTAACGAAAATAACGATACTTCTACTCTACTGTATCGGAGTTTATTGGTTATAAAATAATAAAAAAAATTACCTAGAGCGTCAGTTGCCCCGATATAGTGAAACCTCCATATAACGGACTTGTCTCTCCATATGAGGCGCCACGGACCAGAGGCAGCTAAGGGCCACGCAGTTTCGGGCCAGACATTGTCAAAGTACCACGGAGGCGCTGTGTGATGGGAGCCAATTGGAACACGTGTAGCAACGGTGAGCCGATCTCAGATTGCTTTACATTTCTTTGGCCAATAATGAGGGTCCTTGCTGCCACAGTGAGCACCATGTAGGTGGCCTTGTTCTCACCCAGTCTACAGTAACTATCCTACGGCATTATGATTTATCAAACTCGCTGTTTTTGTGGCAGATAATGGGCGAGGAACGTGACAGCAGGGAAGAAAACAGTCGCCAAAATGAAGCGGACTACAGGCCAGGCTTATACCAGCCATGCCCACCAACCAGCCTGTGGCAGCACGTGTGGTTGGGAAACCATGTCGTGACGGTTGCTTCACTAAGGTGACCATGGAAGGTGTTGAAACCTTCTTCAAGGTCTTGTGGGAGCTAGGAGATTACAGGATCCAGAATGCCTACCTGCAGAAAATAGTGCAGATTCAGTCCACCAGGAGGAAAAGAAGCAAGAAGGAGGTCAGCAGGTGGTCAGTGACACTCGTGTACACAGTGAAGTACAATACCGTATAGTACAGGGTGTGTAAGGATGGCTTCTTAGCTACCCACGGTCTTTCAAAACATCGGGTGAACAGCGCCCTCAAGAAACTGACCTGTACTGCAACACCAACGGCAGACAAACGCAGGCGCCGCCACCCACACTACGAGGGACACAGGCTGCAGGTGTGGGGAGCCTTGCCACTATAGCTGGGCGAAGTCACCTCATATATAACTGTCTCTCGATAAAACTGTCTTTCTTCTCTCTATAGTTCGTTAGAGGGACTCTCGATATAAAGGACTTTCTTCTCCATGTCCGGTAAATAGAGGTGTCACTGTATGCTGCAAACAACTCATTATTTCTGTAATAACTGCTGTAGACTTTACGTATCATTACTTAAGGGTATTATTTCTATTTTAGACGTGATAAGGAAATGTTATGCAATAGTTAGACAAATAATTAGAGAGGTAATTAATGAGGGTGAATCAAAAGTCATGTTACCCACAATGACTGAGTCAGCCTGATACAACGGCCAGCCTGTAGGGTGGCGTGTCCCAGTAGTGCTTTGTTCTCAGTGGGAGCAAGCAGTATGCCGTTTTCCCGGGCACAGCGGCTCTTCATTATTGAACAATACTTTATAACGCGGTCTTATACACAGGTGAAAGACGCGTTTAAGGGAAGGTATCCTGATGCTCCTAACCTTAACAAGATGGCGATTTCACGACAGGTTGCCCGTTTTCGTGAGACTGGAAGTGTAAACGACAGGAAACGGAGTGGACGACCGTCTGTGTTAAATGAGAAAACTCTTGAAGGTGTACAGACACTGTTAGAGAAGTCTCCGGGAACAAGTATCAGGAAACTGTCATCACAGGCGCACATGTCCTACTGCAGTGTACTGAGAGCTGTCAAGAAACTACACCAGCGGCAGCCGTATGGTGTTCCGGCGGTCCCAGATCTGGTGGGTAACCTAACTTTTGAATCACCCATAGGTTAGGTTAGGTAGAGGTCAGCACTGGGTTAGATTGGATGTTAATGTCATAATGTATTACTGTAGTTCAACCTAACCTAACTTACACTAAACAAGATATATATCCCGTCACAAATCAACCCAAAAAGTTATGTATGTATGCGCGTACTCCCTTACTGGCCATATTACCGTTTGATTCTTAAAATGTTGGATGTTGTAGTGAGAGAGAGAGCCGGCCGGCCCCCCCCTCCCCCCTCTCCTCTCACTACCTTACTTTAATACCATTGATCCCTCTCCTCCTCCTCCACACCTCTCTCTCTTTTCTCTCTCCCCTCCCCTCTATTCTCTCTCTCTCTCTCTGTCTCTTCCACTCGTTTATCTCCCCTCTCTGTTCTCTCTATTCTCTCTCTCTCTCTCTGTCTCTTCCATTCGTTTATCTCCCCTCTCTGTTCTCTCTCTCCCATCTCTTCTCTTTCATTCCTATCTGTTTCTCCCTTTCTTTCTCTATTCCCTTCTCGTACTGCAATTACCTTTCTTCCCTTCCATCAGTGGAGGTCATCAAAGGTCAATAGAGGTCAACAGAAGTGGACAAAATTCATCAGGGGGCCAGCAGGAGTTAGTAGGGGGGTCAGCAGGAGTTAGTAGGGGTTAACGGGGTCAGCAGGAGTTAGTAGGGGTTAACAAGGGGGTCAGCAGGAGTTAGTAGGGGTTAACGGGGTCAGCAGGAGTTAACGGGGTCAGCAAGAGTAAGCAGGGGGTCAGCAGAGGTTAACAGGGGGGTCAGCAGGAGTTAGTAGGGGTTAACCGGGTCAGCAGGGGTTAACGGGGTCAGCAGGAGTTAGTAGGGGTTAACAGGGGGGTCAGCAGGAGTTAGTAGGGGTTAACGGGGTCAGCAGGAATTAACGGGGTCAGCAGGAATTAACGGGGTCAGCAAGAGTAAGCAGGGGGTCAGCAGAGGTTAACAGGGGGGTCAGCAGGAGTTAGTAGGGGTTAACCGGGTCAGCAGGGGTTAACGGGGTCAGCAAGAGTTAGCAGGGGGTCAGCAGGGGTTAACAGGAGGACATCAGAGTCAGTACGTTCATCCTCTTTTTAGGCCAATAATTCCTTGTTTGAGGATCTTTGTTCGTGCACACACACACACACACACACGGATAGACAGGCACACAAACAGACGGAAAGACATCACCACTACCAGAGAGAGAGAGAGAGAGAGGATATTAATGTGAGTCGCCCATCTCTCTTTTTACAAATAACCTATAATAATTAATCTCTAAGGCATTAAAGGCACATCATAATCTAAATCTAAATTTCTCAAAGTCTTTAGAAAATATAATATAACGAGGAGTGCGAAAACTAATTAATGGAAGAGAAACTATAGTACAAAGGTTAGGAAAAAATCTACAATACGCGGTACAAGAAAGGCTTGCGGTGTTGCCACATCACCAGTCTCAATAAACTTCTTTCTTTACCTCACCTTTCTTAACTTATTTGATTATAGTGAAGCTAACGATTAATTTAAGGTCATTAATTAAAAAACATCCAATTGTATATGTGAGTATTTTAACGTTACATATATGATTGTTGTACGTGTGAGGGATACATGTGGCACCACTGAGGTTGTTGTGGGGTAGGAATGCGGGGTTAAATGGTTTTGTCCTTGTTTACATTTTAAGGTTAATAATAATAATAATAATAATAATAATAATAATAATAATAATAATAATAATAATAATAATATAATAATAATAATAATAATGGGATGTTTTGTAAAGGAAATCTAACCATCTGGAGTGATAAATTATGAGACGAATGGAGGGAAGGAAGGAAGGAGGGAGTGGTTGGAAGGAAGAGCTGTGAAGGAGGTAAAAGAGAGAAGGATGAATGGTAGGGGGAATGGAGGGAGGGAGGAAGCGAAGGAGGGAAAGGAGAGAGGGGGAGGAAGAAATAGATGATAAGAAGAAAGGGAGAAGGATGGAGGATTGGAAGGAGGGAAAAAGATGATAGGAGGGGAGGAAGCGAGGAGGAAGGAAGGAGAGAAGGATGGAGGGAAAAAGATGGTAGGAGGGGAGGGAGAGAGGAAGGAAGGGAGAGGAGGAGGAGGAGGGAGAGACCCACTAGCATTATTGATTTACTCTTCCCAGTCACCTTCAGTTCATCACTTCCTCCCCTCCTCTCTCTCTCTCTCTCTCTCTCTCTCTCTCTCTCTCTCTCTCTCTCTCTCTTCATTGTTTTTGTCCCTACGTATCTCTCCCTGTCTGTCTCTCTAGTTCTTGTTTATTCTGTATTAAGTGGCAAATGTGAATATAAATCCAAAGAAGAAGAAGAGATAAAGAAGGAAAACAAATACCAATAATAATAATAACAATAATAATAATAATAATTACAATAGTGATACTAATAGTAATAACCACAATAACAATAATATCAACGATAATAATTACAATAATAACAAAAATAATGATAACAATAATAATAATAACAATAATAATAACAATAATAATAATGATAATAATAATAATAATAACAATAATAATAATAACAATAATAATAATGATAATAATAATAATAATAACAATAATAATAATAACAATACTAATACTAATAGTAATAACTATAATAACAATAATACCAACGATAATAATAATTACAATAATAATTACAATAATAATAATAATAACAATAATAACAACAATAATAATAATAACAATAATAACAATAATAACAACAATAATAATAATAACAATAATAACAACAATAATAATAATAACAATAATAATAACAATAATAACAACAATAATAATAATAACAATAATAACAACAATAATAATAATAACAATAATAACAATAATAATAATAACAATAATAATAACAACAATAATAATAATAACAATAATAACAATAATAACAACAATAATAATAATAACAATAATAACAACAATAATAACATTCAATAACTACAAGTACCGGACTTTAAACATTACCCAAAATGTAAAGTCACAATATTTTGAAAATTCTTGTAAAAAATATTGGATAAGTTTGAGCCAAATTGCACCATTCTGGGAAAACTTACAAATATGCAAAAGAATAAAAAAAATATTACAGGGAGGAAAGTTTTGTTATTGTGAAGCAGAAACAAATTGCTGATTATTGTGACTTGACCTGACCTGACCTGACCTAACCTGTGTGTCGACTCTGCAAGACCAGGGGCTGGGTGTAAATGGGACTGCCCAGTATGGGCCAATAGGCCTGCTGCAGTTTCCTCCATTTTTATGTTCTAAAAGTAAGGGAAAAGTCTTTTACTGTTAAGGTGTGGTTGTGTTGGTTTGGCTTTGGTAATGGTGTGGCTGTGATGGTGTCGTAGAAGTGTGGCTGTGGTAGTGTGGATGTGGTATTGTGGCTGTAGTAGGGTGTCTGTAGTAGTGTGGCTGTAGCAGTGTGACTAGTAGTGTGACTGTGGAAGTGTGGCTATGTTAATGGTAAAGTCATGCTTATGACTCAATGACATTATGCTCCTTCACTCCTTGGTGTCATATGACACATCAGTCATGCTTGACAGTCTCGTTTGTTGTAGTGTTGTGAGTGTCTGTAACTGTCATGGTGCCCCGGCATGAGCTTTGGCCTTGACACCTGTCCATGATGCTGCCATTGGTCAGCCCTCTGGGCACTCATAGTTTGAGAGGGAACATTGACACTTCGGCTGTTATGGCGGTAATCATAGCAAAAGGATGCCCAACCAAGTACTACACTATGTGGGAGGTGAGTAAGAAAAATCATGCTCGTTCATGTTTAATCTTGTACCTCATGGCAGGGAGGGCGCGCCTTAAATTTTGACCGCCAATGAAGTTGGCGCACTCCAGTGAAAGTCTGCCACTGTTTGACGCGGTGGAATAGGGCAACTGCAAGAATTTCCTCAGGCTCAGTAGCCGTTTGGCTGGCATAAGATGAGTCTATGTTATTCGCTCTGACTTTTTCTGAATCTTCCCCGAGTTGTCGCCGTTTCCATGTCTTTACCAGTCACTCTTACGAGTGATAAGATATCTACTGCTATTGTTGCACTGTACAAAGGGGATAAGCCTCCTAAGGATATTTCAGCAATTCTAGGCATGCCGTTGAGAACTGTTCAACGGTGGGTGAAGAAATGTAAAGATGGCGAACCCAACTTAACACCGTCCCACGCTAAACATCCTGGGAAGGCCAGAAAAACCTCACCCCAGACTCTGAATGTTCTTAAACGTCAAGACGGCTTAGTAATGCGTCATTAAAGACAGTTCAGCTCTGCATATACGATGACCTGATGTATCGGAGCTGCCGGCTGCGTCCCAAACCACTCTTGACCCGTGTGCACCAGCAGAAAAAAAAAGAGTCGTTTTTTGCAAGAAATATGATGCGTGGAACAAACCAAGTTCCGTAGAGTTTGGGGGAGTGACGAGTCTACGTTTTCGATGACTGGCAACTGGTTTGATCGTGGCAGTGATCTGCTGGACCTTGGTTACACTGCAAGCTGTGAAGTACCCTGCTACGATTATAGTATGGGGTAGCTTTAGTTACCATTATATATATATATATATATATATATATATATATATATATATATATATATATATATATATATATATATATATATATATATTAAACCAAAGCAACGAATCAATATATATCTCATCAAAAAGATATAAACTTAAAATAATATCAGATTATCATTTGTAGCCTGTCGAAGCCACAACGTGCCTATCTTTATTATTCTCAAGGGGCTACAAGCTTAAAAAACCAGGATTAGTAATATTATTAGTAGAAGTATTTGTCAAAGTATCAACAAGTATATGTTCATTTTTCTCAAGGAACTAAAAAATACCATTATTATTATTATTATTATTATTATTATTATTATTATTATTATTATTATTATTATTATTATTATTATTATTATTATTATTATTATTATTATTATTATTATTATTATTATTAATATTATTATGAAGCAATACCAAACGTACATGGGGCTACAAGCTTAAAGTAGAGCTTGTGGAGGGTTGAGGTATGGTGGGTCCGACACTAATGAGACAATGATGAAGGTTTTAAAAGTCCGGCCGAGTAGAACGAAGTCTTTGTCCCCTCGGTCTCTACCCTTTGTTTATACTGCCCCCTCCCCTGTCTGTCTGTCTCACTGTG
The DNA here is from genome assembly GCA_958450375.1 of Homarus gammarus. Lineage (NCBI taxonomy): Eukaryota > Metazoa > Arthropoda > Malacostraca > Decapoda > Nephropidae > Homarus > Homarus gammarus. Next base: position 1,070,335 of record CAUDMG010002704.1, read on the forward strand.
TGTATGTGTGTTTTTCAGAGATAAGGTTGACGAATTAGTATAATTTATTGAATTACTGAGGTTATTGCGAAGTTCGTTATTGACTTTATAGGAAATTTATTAACGTCTCCTGAAGCTGATCTTGTTGCGGTAAACTGAGCCTAAAATCTCCGAGGTGTTTCATTATTTAACAGCACACAATATATTTTTGGGTATAATAATATTCATTCTCTTGTATTTCTGTATTTAACTTAATATAACTGTTAAAATATATAATTAACAACGAATATGTATATAAGTTTAAAAAAAATGTATTAATGTGCTAGCAGTGTGTCTGTGAGGGTCTACGAGCCTAATTTAAACTCTTTGTCTTGTGTTGGCGCGAGAAGATGGTGGTAGGTAGGTAGCCCTCCCTCCTCCGCCAGTCACGTGACCTTCCCGGCTCACTCACTCACTCACTCTCATTTTCAGGGATGCACGGCCGCCCTTCTTCGACACGACCAATTCCTCTCCGTCGACCTCCCCTTTTGTTTAGGCCTGTCGTGCATCACACCACACGTTTGGCAGCGGCGTCGTGGTGGTGTTGTCGTACTGCAGGCGTCGTGGGGGGAGTTAGTCAGGGCTCAGGGGGGAGGAAGGGCCAGTGATGGGGAGGTAAGGGGGAGGAAGGGCCAGTGATGGGGAGGTAAGGGGGATGAAGGGCCAGTGATGGGGAGGTAAGGAGGAGGAAGGCAAGTCATGGGGAGGTAAGGGGGATGAAGGGCCAGTGATGGGGAGGTAAGGGGGATGAAGGGCCAGTGATAGGGAGGTAAGGAGGAGGAAGGCAAGTCATGGGGAGGTAAGGAGGAGGAAGGGCCAGTGATGGGGAGGTAAGGGGGATGAAGGGCCAGTGATGGGGAGGTAAGGAGGAGGAAGGGCCAGTGATGGGGAGGTAAGGGGGATGAAGGGCCAGTGAGGGGGAGGTAAGGAGGAGGAAGGCAAGTCATGGGAAGGTAAGGGGGATGAAGGGCCAGTGATGGGGAGGTAAGGGGGATGAAGGGCCAGTGATGGGGAGGTAAGGAGGAGGAAGGCAAGTCATGGGGAGGTAAGGGGGATGAAGGGCCAGTGATGGGGAGGTAAGGGGGATGAAGGGCCAGTGATGGGGAGGTAAGGAGGAGGAAGGCAAGTCATGGGAAGGTAAGGGGGATGAAGGGCCAGTGATGGGGAGGTAAGGGGGATGAAGGGCCAGTGATGGGGAGGTAAGGAGGAGGAAGGCAAGTCATGGGGAGGTAAGGAGGAGGAAGGGCCAGTGATGGGGAGGTAAGGGGGATGAAGGGCCAGTGATGGGGAGGTAAGGAGGAGGAAGGGCCAGTGATGGGGAGGTAAGGAGGAGGAAGGCAAGTCATGGGGAGGTAAGGAGGAGGAAGGGCCAGTGATGGGGAGGTAAGGAGGAGGAAGGCAAGTCATGGGGAGGTAAGGGGGATGAAGGGCCAGTGATGGGGAGGTAAGGAGGAGGAAGGCAAGTCATGGGGAGGTAGGGAGGAGGAAGGGCCAGTGATGGGGAGGTAAGGAGGAGGAAGGCAAGTCATGGGGAGGTAAGGGGGATGAAGGGCCAGTGATGGGGAGGTAAGGAGGTGGAAGGGCCAGTCATGGGGAGGTAAGGAGGAGGAAGGCAAGTCATGGGGAGGTAAGGAGGAGGAAGGCAAGTCATGGGGAGGTAAGGAGGAGGAAGGCAAGTCATGGGGAGGTAAGGGGGATGAAGGGCCAGTCATGGGGAGGTAAGGACATGAGGGAGTCGATCGTCAGTAAGCGGTAACCCCTCCATTGAACAAACGTATGACGTCACTGGAGAGAAAGAGACTAATCAGGGAAACAAACATTCGAGTCTCAGAGTAATAACGGCGCCATCTTGGACAGTGTCTATTGTGTAGAAACTTACGTCCATTGAGAGGGAGAGAGTTAACGTAAAGGTTACTTAGAATCTATCCCTCGTATAGTAACTTAAGATAATACCAAGTTAAGTTTGAAATGATGTTATTTTAGTTATTACGTTAGACATAAATACAGTTTAGTTCATGGTCTATATTACAGAATTACATATACAGTAAATTTCAGTATAGAATTATCGACATTACAGCATTACAAATACATTTTCTTAAAGGGGGTTCCAGAATAATAACAAACCACCCCATATGGCAACACTCGCCCTAAACGGTGCCTATTGCCCTATTGTTTTCCCTAATCCCTGGCCCTGAGGTGTCCGCGTTTAGGTCCGTCAGTCATGAATATTGTCCGAGATTACTGAACAATGGTGGTGAGTTACGCCCTCGCCATCGTATACGCCCGTGAATGCGTATAGGGAGGGAGGGATAAGGGAGAGGGGAGGAGGGAGGGATAAGGGAGATAGAGGGAGGGAGGGGTAAGGGAGAGGGGAGGAGGGAGGGAGGGGTAAGGGAGAGGGGAGGAGGGAGGGAGGGGTAAGGGAGGGACATGGGAGAGGGAGAGAAAGGGTGGGAAGGATGGGAGGGGGGTAACAATCTCAAAGTTGCCAGATATCACTTTTTTCTCAAGATCACAATACATAATTTCATAACCCAATAATGACTGAATACAGAGACTATGTAACCCCTAACCAAGACGAGATACAGAAAGTAAGAAAATAAATAATAAAAGGGAGTAATGTATTGCATAACGTTCAAGTTCATTCAATGTAGGTAAAAAAAAAATTACATGGTATTTCCCGCCATTGAGAGGAGGGTCCGCCATATGGAGTTGCCAGTTAGGTATTAAACGGTGAGGTATTTTGTTTCATTACTACAGAAGCCACGGGGTTAGTGCAGGTACAGGTACAGAGGCAGGTACAGGTACAGAGGCAGGTACAGGTACAGAGGCAGGTACAGGTACAGGTATCAAGGCAGGTATAAACACAGGTACAGGTTTATTAAATACCCAGAACTAATTACGTTAGTATGTATACGTAGAAAGTAAACGCACATATGTACACAGAAAAGTAAACGCACATATGTATGCATCATCTTGTATACATAGAAAGTAAACGCACATATGTACACATCATCTTGTATACATAGAAAGTAAACGCACGTATGTACACATCATCCTGTACACAAAAGGTAAACACATGTACACAGAAGTGAACTCTCATATACACACCATCTTGTACACATAGAAAGTAGGAAACACACATGTACGTCCGTGGGTCGTGTCCACATAGGAGTCGTTTCTTAGAATACAAATCTAGTCTAAATAAATCTGAGGAAGAGGGGGGGGGGAGGAAGAGGAGGTGGAGGGAAGAATGGAAGGAGGGAGAAGAAGAATGAGGGGGAGGAGAGAAAAAGACGAGGAGAGGGGGATGGAGAGAAGAAGAAAAGGGGAGAGGAGGAGGGAAGGGGCAGAGAAGAACAGAAAAACGAAGGAATGAAGGAGAAAACGTAGGTTGAAAGAACGAGGGCAGGAGGAGGGGGAAGGAAGAAAAGAAATAGAAGAGGAAGGAAAAAGGACGAAGGAGAAGAAGAAGAAAGAGAGGAGTAGGTGAGAGGTACCGCTACAAGGAGTCACTGAATCGCCCAGGGATAGACCGGCCCAAGATACCGAGTACCATCGTCTGCCGGCCAAGTCCCCCTCCCTCATCTCCCGTCCCATCCCGTCTCCTCCCTTCCCCTCCCTGCACACTGAACCAACCAACCACACCAGCCAGACCCAACCAACCACACCAGCCAGACCCAACCAAGCACACCAGGCAGACCCAACCAGCCACACCAGCCAGACCCAACCAACCACACCAGCCAGACCCAACCAAGCACACCAGGCAGACCCAACCAACCACACCAGCCAGACCCAACCAACCACACCAGCCAGACCCAACCAAGCACACCAGGCAGACCCGACCAACCACACCAGCCAGACCCAACCAGCCACACCAGGCAGACCCAACCAAGCACACCAGGCAGACCCAACCAGCCACACCAGCCAGACCCAACCAACCACACCAGGCAGACCCAACCAACCACACCAGCCAGACCCAACCAGCCACACCAGCCAGACCCAACCAACCGTCTATGTTATGATGAGAAACTTGTCCAATTCTTTCCTATTCCGCTGTTAATTCTCATCTTGAAAGGAAAAACCCAGGGTAAGGGAGACAAGTATGAAGACGAGTCATATATCAGGGTTACAAAATGCCTTAGAGGTCTTAAGATTAACGTGCAAGTGTAGTAGTAGTGTTGGTGATAATGCCATGGACAGGAAGGGGTGGTTGTTGTGTGGTGGGGATGGTGTGGTAAGGGTGGTAGGGGTGGTGGTGTGGTATGGGTGGTGGTGTGGTAATGGTGGTGGTGTGGTATGGGTGGTGGTGTAGTAATGGTGGCGGTGTGGTATGGGTGGTGGTGTGGTAAGGGTGGTGGTGTGGTAATGGTGGTGGTGTGGTAATGGTGGTGGTGGTGGTGTGGTAATGGTGGTAGTGTGTGGTGGTGATGTGGTAGGGGTGGTGGTGTGGTAATGGATGATGGTGTGGTAATGGTGGTGGTGTGGTAATGGTGGTAGTGTGTGGTGGTGATGTGGTAGGGGTGGTGGTGTGGTAATGGTGGTGGTGTGGTAATGGTGGTGGTGGTGATGTGGTAGGGGTGGTGGTGTGGTAATGGTGGTGGTGTGGTAATGGTGGTGGTGTGGTAGGGGTGGTGGTGGTAGTGTGGTAAGGGTGGTAGGGTTGGTGGTGTGGTAAGTGTGGTGGTGTGGTAATGGTGGTGGTGTGGTAATGGTGGTGGTGGTAGTGTGGTAAGGGTGGTAGGGGTGGTGGTATGGGTGATGTGGTAGGGGTGTGGTGGTGGAAGTGTGATCTCTTCTGTCTGTACAAGGACATACACAGACAATAATTAATACACGAACCCCAAAGACACAGACAGACAGACAGACAGACAGACAAGTGGCTAGCTGAGAATGATCTTGCTACCGGAAATAAATTTTGGTTGAGGAGGTTGAAACTTCCTAACACACAGACTGACAAACAGACAGACAGACAGACACGAAGCCAAACAGACCAACAGTGAACGGGTCGAGAATTTGGGGTCATCTTTGTTTGTTTATGAGTTTTCCATTTTCTATAATTACTGATATTTTTCTATTTTCTTTCAGTCACAACAATTTGGCTCTTTTTCTTCTTCTTTATTTGAATGTTTGCCTCTGTTATCACATTCTTCCTTCATTTATTCCATCTATCTTTCTCTCTTGTCCTTATTCAGCCTTCCTCAGGTAGAGCAAAGTTAGGTTAGGTTAGGTTAGGTTAGGTTAGGTTAGGTTAGGTTATTATTATTATTTTAGTCTCTCTCTCTCTCTCTCTCTCTCTCTCTCTCTCTCTCTCTCTCTCTCTCCTTCTCTTTGTCTCTCCCACATTCTCTCTCTCTCTCTCTCTCCCCCACATTCTCTCTCTCTCTCTCTCTCTCTCCTCTTTGTCTCTCCCACATTCTCTCTCTCTCTCCTTCTCTTTGTCTCTCCCACATTCTCTCTCTCTCTCCTTCTCTTTGTCTCTCCCACATTCTCTCTCTCTCTCTCTCTCTCTCTCTCTCTCTCTCTCTCTCTCTCTCTCTCTCTCTCTCCTCTTTGTCTCTCCCACATTCTCTCTCTCTCTCAACATTCCTCCTACCTCACTCATCATTAACCCTCCCTCCTTCTCTACCTGCCAACTGGTCACACCTGGAGGCCTTGACCCACCCCCCCCTTCCCCCACCCTTCTCTCACATTCTCCCTCACTACTCCTCCCTCCCCTCCATCACTCCTCCCTCCCCTCCATCACTCCTCACGACCCTTCCATCCTCTCACACTCCTCCCCCCTCCCCTCCCCTTCCGTCAGTCGTCCGCGCCCAACAACGCTACACCCCGTCCCCCTCCCTTTGTACCCTCCCCCCCCTCACTACCCCTCATAACGGTACACGGATGATGCTCTGTAAGGGGGGTGGCCCTGGGGCGAAGAGGAGGAGAGGGAGAGAAGGAGAGGAGCTGAGAACAAGAGGAGGAGAGGGAGAGAGGAGCTGAGAACAAGAGGAGGAGGAGAGGGAGAGAGGTGGAGAGAACAAGAGGAGGAGGAGAGGGAGAGAGGTGGAGAGAACAAGAGGAGGAAGAAGATATTTTTTATTTAAGAAGGAACAAGTTTGTATACCTGCACTCTGTAGTACATTGTATACCTGCATTGTCTATATTATTAAATGTCTATCTATCTATCTATCTGTGTCGATCAATGCATGAGGCTTGAGGTCGTGTGTGTGTGTGTGTGTGTGTGAAGGTCACCATCACTCGCATCATTCTTCATTATCATTCATATCCTTCATAATACGTCACCGCCCCAACACCTGTCTTGTTATTGTGCTGTCTGGCCCCAACCAACCCCGAAGATGTGGTGGGTGTAAGTAAGTCAGCACACACACACACACACACACACTATCTGTCTTATATACACACACACATGCACACACGTAAACACACATACACACACACATACATGCACTCGCATGAAACGTGTCATATTGAGGGATATCAACTCTTTCATCACCTTCGTTCACAAAGACGCGGAGGGGGCGTTGCCCTCTTCTGTCAAGATGACCTACGCCCGTCACACCTGGATGTTCAAGTCCCAGCAGATGTGGAAGCATTATGGGTACGTGTCGTGCTAAGAGCCCACCCACGCAACACTGCTTCCATTATAATCTGTGTGGCATACCATCCGCCTCGATCACCCACCAGAGACACTCTTATCAATCATCTCATCACCACCTCAGACCACCTCAGAGTTAGGTACCCATGTGCCAAGTTAATATTATGTGGGGATTTAAATGAAATTGACACCACTGATATCCAGGACCAGCTATCACTATCACAAGTTGTGACCTTCCCCACACACGGTCAAAATACCCTGGACCTTATCTTAACTGACTTAGCGGACCAGTACCAACCACCTCAACCAATGCCTCCTATCGGGTGTAGCACACACTTATCAGTGCTCTGGTCCCCAGCTGCCACTCCCACTCAAGTACAGAGACCCTACATCAAGACCTACAGGCCGATTACTGACTCTGCAGTGCGCCTCTTCGGGCAGTGGATAGTTCACCATCCCTGGACTGAAGTACTTAGCGTGGATGACGTGGAAACCAAATGGATAAATTATACCAACACCACCACGCAAGCTCACCACCACTTCTTCCCCGAGAAGTCCGTCAGATCTCACCCAGCTGACTTGCCCTGGATCACACCTCGGATCAAAAGACTTATGCAACAGAGAGACAGAGCCTTTCATCTCAATGACCACATCCGCTACAGGTCCCTTCGCAACCGAGTCATCCGCGAAATACGCACTGCAAAGAAGTCCCACTACCCAACCAAATTACAACACCTGAAACAGACCAACATCAGTCAATGGTATGGTAAGCTTAAAGAACTCTGTGGACTAAACAATAAGACACACCCCCTCCCCTTCCTTAGCCATCTCACTAGTGTTGACGCAGCTGAGCAAACAAATAACCATTTCGCTACTATATGCCAGACGCTCCCACGGCTTGACACAACCACTCTCCCTGCTTACCTACCAGCCTCCCTTCCCACTGACTTAGTAGAAGAATTTGACGTAGCAAAACGCCTGGACAAACTAAAATTAAAACGCTCTACCACCCCCATTGACTTACCAATGAAACTCTTCAAGGAGTTCTCCCCGGAGCTTGCTAAACCCCTCTGCTCCATCATCAATGCTTCTCTCAGTCAAGCCAGATGCCCAGCTGACTGGAAGACCTCTTATGTATCACCAGTGCCCAAGTCAACCAGCCCACAATCCTTAAATCAGCTACGACCTATTGCAATCACCCCAATACCCAGCCTAATCTGTGAAAGTTTTGTGTTCGACTGGGCTTATGCTGATATTGCAGGAGTCGTAGACCCTCAGCAATTTGGCAACATGAAAACTTCCTCCACCACTCACTGTCTTGTCAGCTTTCTCGATTACATATACCGCCATCTCGAGAAACGAAAAACGTCTGTAGCTGTCGCCTTCATTGATTTCACTAAAGCGTTCGACCTAGTCGACCACAATATAATCATCAACAAAGCTATTGACCTCGGGCTTCGAAGAAGCCTCATACCATGGCTTACAGACTTCCTCAGTGACCGACGCCAAGCTGTACGCTTCCGAGGGGCTGTCTCCACCTTTCAGTCACTCACCTGTGGCGTCCCCCAAGGCACCAAGATGGGACCACTCTGCTTCCTTATGCTCATCAATGATGCCCTAAGAGAAACCCCTGCTCGCTGGAAATATGTCGACGACTCCACCATTGGGATCAGCGTCAACAATTCTGCTCCCAACTATACCGCCCTTCAGGATTTATTGAACAGTCTCCAAAACTGGGCTACCAACAACCATGTCACCATCAACCATACCAAGACCATGGTTATGCACATCAACCTCTCCTCCGACATTGTCCCACCTCCTTCCATTACTCTAGGTCCGAACACACTCCAGGTCGTAGATTCCACGAAGCTCCTCGGCGTCACCATAGACAACAAACTAAATTGGAAACCACACGTCAATGAAGTTGTCAAATCCTCCAGTTTCCGTCTCCACCTCCTCCGCCGACTCAAGTCCCTCGGAGTTCCTGCACACGAGCTCCTCAGTGTTTACACAACATTCATACTTCCCAAGCTCACCTATGCCTCCCCCACCTGGTCTTCCTCCCTAAATGCCACACAACGTAAACACCTAGAAAAAGTGCAAAAGAGGGCATGCAAGATTATTCTCTCCTCCTCCTACTCCACATATCAAGAAGCGCTCAACACACTGACCCTTTCGACTCTCACTGACCATCACCACGACCTCATCTGCTAATTTGGTAAGAAGCTTCTACACCATCCCCGACACCGGCTCCTACTACCACCCGAGGTCCCTTGTCCGAGAATTGCTGTTCGACACCACAACCGCATCCAGCCCATACGTGCACGAACTGATCGCTATAAGAACAGCCCAGTCCCAACCATTGTAAAAATTATCAATAACTTGTAATACTGTAACACTGTCACTATGTTGAATTGAACTGTAGTTTGAGCTTTTCCCCATCTAAGTTATTATATGTCTTATTTGTGTCACTTATGTTACTTGTATATTATTTGTAATTCGTAACCCATTCCCCAAATATGTAACTGTATATTTTCAGCCTTCTGGCTGCCAAGCTCCTTCAATAAACCGTTAATTATTATTTATTAATTATTTATATATTATTTGTCAATCAAGTGACCCATTCCCAATTATGTAATTATATTTTTAGTCTTCCTGCTGCCATGCTCTTTTAATAAACCGTTAATTATTATTATTATTATTATCATTATTATTATTATATTTTTTTATTACACAGACAAAGTATACACCCACACACCACCTATATGTCACCATTAATGTCGTGTATTAATCTCCAGACTTTATACATCATACAACAAACATACAGTGTGATCAAAAAGTCCGGTGAGATCAGTGGACGGGGCTTATGACGTAACCCTCTCAGTTGCCAACAGTCACGGGGCATGGTAGAAGCACCAGTGGACCTTGGCTTTGCTTTGTGTAAGGACGTGCTTGGGGTTTTTGACGTCTGTCTAGAAATGTCGCAATTTGAACAACGTGCAAAAATGAAATTTTGCTTTAAACTTGGCAAGACGGCTACAGAAACACACGAAATGTTAGTAACGGTTTACGCAGATGAAGCTGTGACGAGGAAGACTGTTTTCAAATGGTTTCAAAAGTTTAGGGAAGGAAACGAATCCCTGAAAGATAACACAAGAAGCGGTCGTCCATCAACAGCACGAACCAATGAAAACATCAGTAAAATCAGCTCTGTCGTCCGAGCAGACCGACATCCAACCATTCGTAAAATCGCGAAAGAGACGAGGCTGTCGTTTGGTTCCGTTCAGGCCATACTGAAGGGAGATTTGAACATGAGACGAGTCGGTGCAAAGTTTGTTCCGCTCAACCTCTCAGATGACCACGAGGTATAAGTCACGTATTCAATTCATCCATCTTGTTTGATCATTGCATTTCGGATCAAACATTTTTACCCCAGTTGTGTAATGTTCAATAAAATGACTTTATTCACACTTTTACAGAACTTACTAATCACACAACATAAACTACATAATACTGAGAGATGATTATTACGATACAAACTCTCACGTCAATTAGGAAGTTATTATGTAGAAACTAATTAATTACCTTTATTGAATGATGCCTAATGATGCTTTATTTATACTCTTATCAAAATATAGTCATCTATACACACGTACTCCCGTCTCCCCTCCCTCTCTCCTTCCCCCCTTCTTTCCCCCCTTCTTTCTCCTCTCTTTCCCCTCTCTTTCTCCTATCCACCTCCACCCCCCTCTTCCTCTCTCACCCTTGATTCAACAAAACCGCCAAACATTTCCTAGTTTTCCCCGTGAGAGTTACAGGTAGAGGTCACTAACTCACCTGGTTTTTACCTGTGTCAGTATGCAACTCTCTCTTTTCTCTCTCTGTCTTTCTGCCTCTCTCTCTCTCTCATGGGATAAACTTGAACCATTCTCTCGCTACAGACGAAACAGCTGGAGGGATACGGACTCTCATTACCGGACTTAAACCATCTACAGGAGGGCTAGGGCAGGGAGAGGTAGAGGAGAGGGGGCCAAATGAGAGGGTCGGCGCCAAGCAAGGGATGGCAGACAGACAGGAGGGGGGAAAGAGACGACGAGAAAGGAATAGTGGATAGTCAAAGCGGTAGTATGTGTGTGAGGGGTTTGGACAAGGGGAGTAACCAGGATAGGATGGGGGGAGGGGGGGGACTTGTTGGTCAGTAAAGAATGTTAGTATTATAAGACTGAGCATGATGACACACACACACACACCTCTTTCCATGTGGACCGCCCTTGTTTGATCGCATTTGTAGGGCGTTGCTGTGTTTACCTCCGTGTCAGGGGCTACGTAATGACTGGTCGAACAGCCCCCCTCCCCATAAAACCCTTGTCCTTCTTGTACATAACTAATTGGTGTTTTAAACGAGTCCAAGCTTAATATTTACTCAGTTTTTAAAAGTAAAATACATTAAATTAGTCCTAGGAGGGCTTGTTATGAACCAAGAACTCAACAGATATAACAAAGCCTCGCATAAACACAAGCAGGGGTGACCAGGACTAGTTGGCTACAGGGGTACTTGCCACTCACCACAATGATCGCTCGCTTGCTGATGATGAGGACCTTAACCACCTCAGTCACCCACAAAGCGGCGCCAAGGGAGGCTGTTTGAGGGCAGAGTTGTGAATAAAAGTTCGATTGTACAGCTATTCATAAATTTGTTTGTTCTAATACACTGTGGCATAAGATGTATAATTTAATATGGTCGTGGATTACTTTTGCATGTAAGGATTAAATGCCCGGAAGCATAAAAAAATATTAATATACAGTTGTGGTGTTTATACCCTGTAGTTGGCGCGATAGGGCCCGCGCCAAATATATTTGCCGAAATCGATTCGCACCTCTTAATATTATTTATTTTGGGCATAAAGTCTTGGTGCTTCTAATGTACTCCGGTACTGGGCAACAGGCAGGCGCCAGTAGCTGTTTAGCTGTCGTAGTGAACGTATGTGCTGTAGACTGTGGGCCACGATTCTCCTTTTCTGCCTCTCCTGTGTGTATATGGGAGCGCTGTCCTTGCACTATGCCCGGTAATAAACAATTGAAGACCGACGTGGTTGCTGATATAGTGACTCTGCACAAGGGGAAGAAGTCTAATAAAGAAATATCTGCTATTACGGGAGTACCATTACGAAGTGTACAGAGGTGGACGAAGAAATTCGAGGATGGTGGAGGTGTGGAAGATCCTACCCATAAAAAGAGTCCCGGCCGCCCCCGCGTCACCACCCCACGCACTCTTAAGGTTATACAGAGGCAAGTGGATAAAGAGCCAAGGATTTCTGCACGTCAGCTCAAAGAGAAAAATCCTCAGTTGCTGGGGCATGTGGCCGAACGTACTGTACGTAAAATCCTCCACGATGACCTGAAATATAAGTGTGTGGCGCGAAAGAAGCCTCTTATAACCCAACGCCAGCACAAGAACCCAGTTGCCTTCTGCAGGAAATATCTTGAATGGGACGATGGGAAAGGGAAAAAGATTTTATGGTCAGATGAAACAACGTTGACTGGTACAGGCAACCGGAAAGGCAAGGTGTACCGGCGAGCCAGGTTACGTCATCGGGGGTCCGGACCTTGTGTCACCTCCCGCCTCATGGTGAGACCGCAGTCCTGGACACTCGAGGTCAGCGCCACCACTGTACTCGGCCACCCTATCACAAGTGTGTGTGTGTGAGCGAGAGTGAGTGTGAGTGAGAGAGAGAATGTGTGTGTGTGAGAGAGAGAGCGAGAGAGTGTGTGTGTGAGTGAGTGTGAGTGAGAGAGAGAATGTGTGTGTGAGAGAGAGAGCGAGAGAGTGTGTGTGTGTGAGAGAGCGTGTGTGTGTGTGTGTGAGAGAGCGTGTGTGTGTGTGTGTGCATCCTGGTGAGGGTTTATCTTGGCTCCTCCCTGCACCACCCAACTTCTCCAGGCTGGTGACCCCTGCCTCATAACTTGTTCCATTGACAGCGGTGCCATGGTCTTGTAGTTTAGTTCCATGGTCTTGTTGTAGAGTTGTTCCATGGTCCTGTTGTAGAGTTGTTCCATGGTCCTGTTGTAGAGTTGTTCCATGGTCTTGTTGTAGAATTGTTCCATGGTCTTGTTGTAGAGTCGTTCCATGGTCTTGTTGTAGAATTGTTCCATGGTCTTGTTGTAGAGTTGTTCCCTGGTCCTGTTGTAGAGTTGTTCCATGGTCCTGTTGTAGAGTTGTTCCCTGGTCTTGTTGTAGAGTTGTTCCATGGTCTTGTTGTAGAGTTGTTCCCTGGTCTTGTTGTAGAGTTGTTCCATGGTCTTGTTGTAGTGTTGTTCCATGGTCCTGTTGTAGAGTTGTTCCATTGTCTTTATAAGAGTCCTGTAGTATACCGTGTACTATATCCGCCTCGCCTCTAACGGGACAACAGACACACACACACACACACAGGGAGGATACACTCTCACAACGGTACTTAGAAAAAAAAAGACCAACCCTACAATTATTAATGGTATTCCCTTCAGCATTCAGTAATAAATAAATCGACTAAACGTTATAATTATTTTAATGAGAGTAAACCAAAAAAAAAAAAGAAGTCGTTCCTAGATCATAATATTGTCAAGTGTAAATAAAATGGATCACTTGAAGAATCACCACACCTAGTTTATGTCACCTGAGGATGAATTAATTTATTACCTTGATACTATTTGGGGGTTTGGTGAGGTTTGGTGAGGTTAGGTTAGGTTTAGGTTAGCTCCTCACTACAATGTTTGTATACACCTGTACTGTCTCTGTATATTGTTTATATACCTGTACTGTCTATGTATATTGTTTGTATACCTGTACTGTCTATGTATATTGTTTGTATACCTGTACTGTCTATGTATATTGTTTATATACCTGTACTGTCTATGTATATTGTTTGTATACCTGTACTGTCTATGTATATTGTTTGTATACACCTGTACTGTCTATGTATATTGTTTATATACACCTGTACTGTCTATGTATATTATTTATACACCTGTACTGTCCTAGTTGTTCTCATATCATTTATACGACAGCATTACATTTTCTGGGGGAGGTATAATAATAGTATCATTAACACACAATTATACTCGAGTCCCAAGAGAATAATATAAGGTTGGTGATACACTAACCTTGTGTACTGCAGCATAACGTCATGTGTGGTGGACGCTGAAACAAGAGACAAACTAATAATAATAACAAAGATATTAATAAAAAAAAATAATAATAATAACAATAATAATAATGTTACCATGAATTAATGTAATTTGAAGAGGTCCTTAGGGTTATGACGAGTGGGGACAACTGGCCTGTAGCTGACACCTCCCCTCCCTTCCTTCTGCCCTTGTGTACCGTGACTACAGGTGACCTCACTAGCGAATCAGTTTTAACCATGGATGTGTGTGTGTGTGTGTGTGTTGTGGAGTGTAGGAATGTGTTGGCAATGTTCAAGGATCACCCAGATTGGAAGCTTCAGAGTCTAGGCCAGGTGTGTGTGTGTGTGTGTGTGTGTGTGTGTGTGTGTGTGTGTGTGTGTGTGTGTGTGTTTTAGATGTCTTATTATTATTATTTCACTTTGGGTGGCAGGGTTTATTCCACATGTTGTATATAAGGACTGATTCTCTCTGCTATTCTGAGCCTGGAGAGAGAGAGAGAGAGAGAGAGAGAGAGAGAGAGAGAGAGAGAGAGAGAGAGAGAGAGAGAGAGAGAGAGAGAGAGAGAGAGAGTCCTTCAAATAATAAGTGTAATCAATGACACTAACAAAAACAAAATGTTATCCATCACAACTACTAGGAACATAATATTTAACTTAACTATCTTAGTCACTTGATTTTTATATAAAAAATAGAAAGGTTATTTTTTAAATTTGTCTAAGCGTTGTCAAGCGTGGAAAGATGATTTGATGACTGATGCCTTTACAGAACCTTGTTGGCCCTCAGACGTACGACACTACGTGGACCATAACTTGGTAAGCGCCACCCCGGTCAATACCGCTTACTCTCTCAGCCAATGAGAGCACGAGTCACGTGCCTTTCCCGCCAATTAAGCAGCGGTCGCCTCCTCACACGGAAGTGTCAGTCTTACCTTCTGCTCTGCTCGGCATGATATAAACTTGGATTATTACTTCATGTTTTTTACGCTGAGTATCGATGGCTGTCTCCGTTTTGACATGCTTAACCATGAGTGATCTTAGTTATGATAGTGTTTGGGGTGACGTGGAGGAAGGTGGCCCCTCTCGTGGGAGGAAGAGAGCCAGGAATGAGGCTGAATGGAAAAAGCACGTGGCGAAGGAGAGGAGGAACAAGGGTGAGGCTTATGAGAGCAGGTTTTCCAAGAAACCTGTTGCTGCACGTGTTCTCGGAGCCCCATGTCGGGATGGGTGCTTCGAAAAGGTCACCATGGCAGGTGTGGACACAATTTTTAAGGCTTTCTGGGAAATAGGCGACTATGGCCTCCAAAACGCGTACATCCAACGTCTTGTTGATGTCGTCCCTATCAAGCGGAAGAGGACGAAGCAGGAAGTCAGCAGGAGGAGCAGCACAGTACTTTACCACGTGCAGTACAACGACATCAAGGTACAGGTGTGCAAGACGGGGTTCTGCGCCATGCACGGGCTGGGTAAAGGCAGGGTGTCCAACACAGTGAAGAAGCTCACCTTCACTGGGACGCCCACGAGTGACAAACGTGGGCGCCACACGCCCATCAACAACATCGTGAGTGTGAAGGCTGGCAGGGTGTGTGTGACAATATTTTGTTTGTGGCACCATATCTATATTTCCAATACGTACATCATTTTTTGCCTCTAAATTGCTAAAGTTATGATCTTTTTCACCATTACTAATAATCCTCACACGATTGTTATTAACTGATCATAACAACATAATCCTGGTTTCGTAAGCTTAAGATTGATCGCACCATCACAGTTAGTTCAAGAGATATACTGTAGTGTAGTGTGTTACGTTTTCCAGAACTTGAACCACGTTTTCTGGGGGGGGGGGGGGGGCGCTTACGAAGTTGTGGTCCGTTTGGCCTCTTCTCAACATTTAACATATTACACTTTAAATTTAACTCAATGTTATATTTCCCGTTGTTGTGGAATGTTTAAAAAATTATTACGAGATATAATTATAATGATGATGAATTAATTAACACGAAGAACAATAATAAGACCAACATCAAATATTTTATAACCCTGTATGTGACTTAATCTTACAGGAGCTGGAGGAATTCATCAAGAACACGTCGTCATGTTTACTGTGTGTGTGTGTGTGTTAAAAATAAAAACACAAGCTCAAACTAATCAACTAAAAGAGTCAACAAACTTAATCATTCACCATACTAGTCCTCGCCTCACACTGCAGGGTCGTGACCTGGCTAACTGAATTATGAGTTAAGCTGCTGTACTGACGGAAGGTTGAGGAATGTAGCGTCAATTGGACTAGTTTCTTGACAATGTGTGAGTGTGTGTGTGTGTGTGAGTGATAGATAAAGCCAATTGTTAGTTCAGGTTGTGTATGATTGGAAAAGGATATAATTATACTGTATTAACAATGCATACATAACGGAAATACAATCAAAACAACCAAAAGATGAGTGAGGTCTGTGAAGCGACAAACTCTGGCAGGGTTACTGAGAGAGAGAGAGAGAGATGTACACAGCGAACTTTTTAAACACTGTGGTGATGGTGGTTGTAGTGACAGTGGTGGTGGGTAGGGTGGTGCTAGTTGTGGTGGGTGGTGATGGTAGTGGTAATGGTGAAGGGGTGGTGGTAGTTGTGATGGGTAGAGTGGTTGGAGTGGTGATAGTGGTGGTGGTTATGGTCATAGTAATCCACACAAGAGTTGATGACCTTTGGCTGGGCTATGAGACCCACAGAACAACTCGCTTAACCAACCTAAAGTCCCTATTTACTGGGAGGCGCGACAGGAGATGGAGGGTCCTGGAAAAACAGATAACATGATCACTGGGCAGCCGCCATTTTGTTTCACTCCGCACACACTGAGTCCTGCAGCCCGCAAGGCCCGGCATCAGTTACCGTGTGACCGTTGCTTTGGACGGGTGTAGAGTGATTTTTCTCTACATTATGACGGGTTGTTGTGCCGCAGGGTGCACAAATAGATCTGACCGGGGATTTAAGATGCACAGATTCCCAGCAGATCCCGAGAGAAGGAAATTGTGGGAGAGTAAAGTCGGTCGTCCAGGATGGAAAGCCACACAATCAGTGTTATTGTGTCGGGTAAGCTATAGGGGCCTCACAGTACAGCACTGTTAAACACTTGACCAGATGCTTCCTCTTCCTTGGGGTGAATAATACTCGGGAGAGAGCAGCAGATGGTGGCCAGTAATAGTGGAAGATACTGGGCAGTCTCACACTACACTCTCCCTTCTACTTCATTACCAGTATTTTTTAATAATTATTTTGACTAAAATATATGAAATATGCAACGTATCAATTGTTTAAAATTACACTGAATTGTAGTTGTGTTTATTGAGCATTTATTGGGTATACTGTAAACTATGTTAAACCAAGTCATCATTCACTTATTACAGTACTCGTCAATAGTTTTAACGCCGAGAGGGCAGCGACAAACATTTTGGCTAAAAACAACAGGAGGGGTCTGGCTGTGTTGGCCACAATGTTTGTCGTTTTGTCGTAGGTCTGGCAGGGAAGCCTCAGGGTGCATCTCCATTCTCCAGTGCTTGTCTAGCTCTGGTGTAGGGAGATACATGGTGTTGGAGGTCCTGCCCCACCCAGTAACATGAGCCCTAAAATTAAGGTCACACATGAACAAATCGTTGCCATAACAGCATTACATAAGGCCGGCAAAAGTAATGCAGATATCGCTGAGGAGACATATGTCAGCCTGAGGCAAGTTCAACGTTGGGTGAAAAGGTACAGGGAAAATGGCGGCGCCTTGGTACCAACCAAAAAGAAATCCACAGGCCGACCACGCAAGACGTCTCTAAGAGCTCTGAACATTGTCAAAAAGCAGTTAGAGGATAATCATCGTGTTTCAGCTCGACAAGTGAAGGAAAATAACCCGATGATACTTGGCAATGTCTCTATTAGGACTGTCTCTCGACGCATGAAGTGTGACCTCCAGATTACATTTCCAGTAAGAAAAATATGGTTGTAAAATAATAGTAACAGATAAATATAGCTAATTGTATAATATAATACAATTAGGTTAAGTCATTAGCATAAATAAATATACTCAATAGTTATTTCTCTTTCCAGGAACATTTTGACCAGGACCAACTCGAGCACGGACGAGCGGATGGGAAGAAGAGGCTGAGATGGAACGCTGTACCCACCATCTTCGCCCCCCATAGTGTTGGAGGGACAACCACGTCTTCAAATAAGGTGATGCCAAATAAAAACTGTATTGAAGTACCTCGTTAACCTTGCTGCCTAAGTTTAAGGTTCCTACATATCATTAACCCTATGTTTTTCTACAGTTGGATTTCTCTATATATCACTGTTGTTTATCTGATAGCTAGTTTC
This sequence comes from Homarus gammarus, assembly GCA_958450375.1. Classification (NCBI taxonomy): domain Eukaryota; kingdom Metazoa; phylum Arthropoda; class Malacostraca; order Decapoda; family Nephropidae; genus Homarus; species Homarus gammarus. Next base: position 1,088,467 of record CAUDMG010002704.1, read on the forward strand.
TCTATTTACATCTCCTAGGTTGAGTACTTTACATTTCTCCACGTTAAATATCATCTGCCATTTGTTTAGATCGCCCTGAAATTTTGTGGAGTCCTCGTCAGATTTAATTACACGTCCTATTTTAGTGTCTTTAACAAATGTACTTATGTTGCTGTCTACGCCGATATCTATGTCGTTTATGTATATAATAAATAGTAATGGTCCAAGTACTGAGCCTTGGGGTACTCCACTAGTGACGTTACCCCAATGACATTTAGTGATTGTGTGTGGCTGGTGATGATGCTCTTTCGTCCGGGACCTTCTCGTACAAGTTGTTTAGATCCTGTAGGTGGATCTAAATTATGTGTGCTACTACTACTACTACTACTACTACTACTACTACTACTACTACTACTACTACTACTATTATTAAAACATTTGTGTATATGAAGTAATAATTACTACTGTACCCCACTCGCCTTTACATCACCGCTGTGTGTGTGGGACTGTCAACCACCATATTAGGCTTAAAGGTCGTTGCATCACGGACCCACAAACACATGTGAAGGAATTCCTTTTTTTTTTAAAGCCAAACCCGAATTACAAACACCAGACCATTCTTAACAGAACATGAAACTTGTATCTTTCCCAGGTTAAACATACGTAAAGAAAAACGAATAAAAATACAGAAAACTACAATGATGATATTTAACCGGAAATAATGACGTAATGCAGGGTGGGGGGGGGGAGGGGGGATAGGGGGGGGTTGATCAGGCGACCTTCTGTGGGGTAGAACTGTAAGGTGGAGAGTCTCAACAGTAGATGCTGGGATGATCGACCTTATTTACGTGTGTCTGGCCAACGTGGTCTAGCATGCCTGAGCTCTTGTGTGTGTGTGTGTGTGTGTGTGTGTAATTTACAACCTGCAGTTATTTTTTTTTACCAATTTAAATTCTTTACAAATGCTACAGATACACTAAAATGATTTTCTTTAAAGACTCAACACTTGTATCGCCTCTCTCTCTCTCTAGCTGGGGTTATTAGCACTACTCCTTAAGTAAATAGTCTCCCGTTTGACATCTATGCACTATTAGAACAGTCACGTAGCTTATCTATATCACCAGTCAGCCAAATGGTTAGGTTAGGTTAACATCTCGTGGTTATAAGGGGAAAAGATTCTGACTTACGAATAATTAAAGAATGAATCACGATGGTCTTGACTGTTCATTCTGTCACCACAAGACCAGCAGACCTACCTCCTCCCCCCCAGCCCTCCCCTCACCAACCTTGGCCTCTCTCTACTACCTCCCACCCTCCCTCCCCGTAACACTGACATTTACACCGCTGAGAATAGTCTCGTTCTCCTGACCTCACATCGCTGTGTCGCGGGAGTTCACTCTACCTCCCGCTGGATTTTTAAAGGATCATACGATGCATAGATGATGTAAGAGACCTAACTTTACCTAGCCTGTTAAACTTTACCTAGCCTAGTCTAACCTAACCTTACCCAATTTGGCCAACCTGGGTTTCAAACAGGTCGAGCGTGATTGGTCCGTTCAGGTCATGTGTCCGCGAGGCCCCATAATGCCTCCATCCCTCACGCGGTGTTGCCTTAGTGACTCACTTACCTCAAAGTCACATCCTCATTGAAAGAAAAGCAGGCGGTTCAGTTTACCATATTAATTACCAGTGACTGAGGAGCATGACCTTAATATGGTTTGCTGTGTAGCTGTAGGATGTGCTGTCCAACCTGGGATGGGTAGAACACCACAGATTTCCCGGAGAGACACGACGACAGTGGGAAATTAAAGTCAGACTCGAGAACTGGAGAGCTCACGAGCATTCATACATATGCTCGGTAAGTTGGTAATTTTTACCTTATGTACTTGTACAAAATTAGTTCATGTTCATTATATATTGACAGTGTCACTTGTGGCTCCATATGATATAGAGAACATTATTTACGAAAAATATAACTCGGTAAATGACTTTTCCTTTTGCTTAGTCTCCAATGTTTCTATTCTCATCAGGACCATTTTGATGAGAACCAGTACGAATCTGGAAGAGCTGACGGACTGAAACGACTCAAGTCAAATGCTATTCCTACACTGTTTGTGTTCACGACATCAACTCCGAAGTCGGGCAAACTTCCCAGGAAGAGATATGTAAATTGCTTAGAGCCCATAACTACTGCTAAACGAGTATGTAAATGTCTATTGACAGGGAAACAGTTTGAAAGGTTTTGACTGAAATTTGAACATGAGAAAAGTTTGTGCGAAAATGGTGCCGAAAAATCTCAGGATGAACAAAAACAAAGAAGAGTTTAAATTTGCTCAGACCTTTTGGAAAGAGAAGCTGGAGATGACCTGCTTCACTGAGTCATTACTGGGGATGAGTCATGGGTCTACCAGCTACCCTGAAACTAAACGCCAGAGTGCTCAGAGGAAAACTGCAAACTCGCCACGCCCCCAAAAGTGTCGCATGTCAAAGTTGAAAGTGAAGACAAATGCTCATCACTTATTTCGATTCTAAGGGTGAAGCTCACAAAACATTTGGTCCCCCAGGGCAGGGTGTGAACCAGTTTTACTATCTCGCATTGCTTAAAAGACTCAGAGAAAGGGTTAGAGGAAAACTACCAGAATGTCCCAGTGCACACGGCATTGATTGTGTGGGAGTTTTTGACCGAGAAACAAATTACCTTACTGTAACACCCTCCTTATTCACCTGACCTGGCCCTGTGTAACGTTTTTTTTATTTCCTTCTCCGAAGAAGCTCATCACTGGGACGCATTTTCAAGACGTGGATGACATTCAGAGTAGCACGACGGCAGCTATAAAAGCTATTCCATAAAGTGAGTTCCAGAAATGTTTCCAGGGGTGGCAGAAACGCGGGCGTTCGTATATAGCATAGCAAGGGGTATACGTTGAAAGGGACCACAGTGCAGGTCCTCAGTTGTGTCTCCATCTTAAGCGAGTCGGACGTGTTCAGTGGCAGCTATTGTGTTAGTGTTTTCTGGTTTTGTCCCGATAATGACAGACATTGTTTTAGAACAGTGGTTCTTAACCTGGGGGGCGCGCGTCAGTAATTTCCAGGGGGGGTCGCAAGCCCTAGGGAAAACGTAGGAATTTCTCTGATTATAATTATAATTTTTATTCTCTTAACAAGAGCGTGGGCTAATAATGAGAAGTTTATGAAAAAATGCAAAAGTATCGCCTTATAACTTTAGTTTTCTATAGGCTACTTTTTTGACTTAGGGCTTACCATTTTCTGTACTTATTGACCCCCGTCCCTATCCCTCGAAACCCATGGGGGGGGGGGGGGGGTTAACTCGTCCTGGCCCTGTATACTGCTCGTTGGTGACTGGTGAGCCCCGTTCTCTCCCAGTCTTCTGCACACGTCAGTGGCAATAATTCCTCTTCTCTTACATTTATTCAGTTAAGGCTGTTGAGGTATGTTTTATCCCAGTTGTTATATTTACCTAAAAATAGTCAGCAGCCATAAGTTTATTGGTGAATTGTGAACACGCATGTGTTGCTCTGTTGGTTATTCACAAGTTTTGAATCCCGTTTGTATTTTATCAGAAGTTGGTGGTGCTTAAACATGTGGTGGTAACAGGTGGTTATGGTAAAGTTGTTTATGATGATATTGATTTGTTTCTTAATAATCATGTGTTTATGATCATGATGTGTTTACTATAATGTTGTGGTGTTTGTTAATATTTACTTAATAATTATGTGGTGGAGTTTATGCTCATGTTGTGATCATTGATGTTTGTTAATGATATGGTGGTGTTTATGATCATGGATGATTGTCGTCACTTGTAGTGTTTACGAACTTTACGATCATATGTTTGTTATTGATCATGTGGTTGTGATTATCATGATGTTGTGACGTTCATGAGCACGTGGTGATGTTTATCTTACCTTACACGTGCCTTATGTTTTGTTCACAGATGCAAGGGGGGCGTGGAGGGAAAGACCAATTCCTAGAGGGGGCGTGGAGGGAAGGACCAATTCCTAGAGGGGGCGTGGAGGGAAGGACCAATTCCTAGAGGGGGCGTGGAGGGAAGGACCAATTCCTAGAGGGGGCGTGGAGGGAAAGACCAATTCCTAGAGGGGGCGTGGAGGGAAGGACCAATTCCTAGAGGGGGCGTGGAGGGAAGGACCAATTCCTAGAGGGGGCGTGGAGGGAAGGACCAATTCCTAGAGGGGGCGTGGAGAGAAGGAGCAATTCCTAGAGGGGGCGTGGAGGGAAGGACCAATTCCTAGAGGGGGCGTGGAGGGAAGGACCAATTCCTAGAGGGGGCGTGGAGGGAAGGACCAATTCCTAAAGGGGGCGTGGAGGGAAGGACCAATTCCTAAAGGGGGCGTGGAGGGAAGGACCAATTCCTAGAGGGAGCGTGGTAGTAAAAAGGTTAAGAACCACTGTCAGAGAACAAAGAACAAACATCAAGTTACTGGGGAAAACTGGGCCTGAAATTCGGAACATGTTAAGCCAAGTTTATGGAGTTAATGTACTAAAGAAAACATCAGTTTACAAGTGGATTAAGCGATTTTCTAAGGGAAGAGAAGACGTGACTGACGATGACAGAGAAGGACGACCAACAACGAGCAGGACCGAGGAAAACATTGACAAAATTAGGAAAGTTGTGCGAGCTAACAGGCGCTTGACGGTGAGAAGCAATGCAGATGAGGTGCAGATTGACAGGGAAACAGTTAGAAAGGTTTTGACCGAAGATTTGAAGATGAGAAAAGTTTGTGCCAAAATGGTGCCGAAAAATCTCAGTGATAAACAAAAACAAAGAGTTGAAATTTGCTCAGACCTCTTGGAAAGAGAAGCTGGAGATGACCTGCTTCACCGAGTCATTACCGGTGGTGACCTCGGTTTTAGGAGCTGTTATGGCCGGCGCAAACCACTACTGACGAAGAGGCAGAAGGTGAGTAGGATTATATTCTGCAAGGAATATGGTGAATGGGACTTAGAAACAGTATATGGCTCTGATCTTTACCTTACCTATATTAACCTCACCCCTCCCTCCCAAACAATATTAGAGTGGTTACTATTTAGGTGAAATAAGCTGGGGTGGAGATTCTTCAGGTGATCCTCTCATGAAGATCAGGAACCCCCGTTTTTTACCTGATGATTTAGCACCCTAAAGCTATTTTAACCTGAATATTTAATCTAACTAAACCTACCCACTTGGTAACGTTTGGGTGATTAATCACATCACAAAAAATAAATTGGGATGGGGCTATTCTTTAGTTGTCTTAACGTCTTACATTAACTTCAAAATTACTCTCAGATTCTTATATTCAACCTTTCTATTTTATTTCTGTCTTATGTTTAATAAACGAATCTCTTTCAGTATAGCTAACATTACGTGCCTTCATAATTCCATTGACCAGTACGATATCTTGTCCATAAACTTTTGGTACCACTCCGCCACCACTCGGAGCTCTGCTCAGCGTGAGTTGAAATATAATTGAGGGAGGATGTACACAGCATCGACCTGACCACCACCGCACCTTTAAGGCCGACTGACGACCAAGTATTTCTGTGTCGCTCTTGTTAAATGTATGTGAGAATGTTATAGTAGTTGTTGTGAGACTTGGAAGAAGAGAGGAACAGAAGGAAAGGAAGGGAGAAAGAGACAGAGATAAGTCTCCGGAAAAAGAAAACCCAGATGCGTCCCCCTCTCCTTGAGACCGAGAAAAACGTATCAGGGTTTTCTTCGTTCTCACCCATACACCGAGTGTATACGAGCCATTGATAGAGTGGCATAGAACCGCCAGTGCTCGCTGAGCTCTGGCCGAAAGAGGGGTTTTCCTCTTGGTGCTCCACCTGGATAATAATATTGTGTTTGTTGCCTTCCTATCGTGTTTGTGGTGTTTTATTTCGGCCTGACGTTAGCCAAGATGCCTGGGAAGTACTTGAGTGATGTGGAGAAGACCAAAATATTAACTTTGATTGGTCAAAATGTGTCTTTAGTAGAAATAGCAAGAAGTACAGGACATGGTATAGCAACAGTCAAGCGACTCAAATCAGCAGCTGCTGCCTGCCGTGACTCAGACGTTCCACCCAGAAAACCCATTCCAGGTCGCCCTAGGAAGACCACAAAGGCAACTGATGAACTTCTAAAGCGTGAAGTACTCAAAATTCCCCGAAAGTCGGCAGCTGAGATTAAGAAAGCTCATCCAAGTGTACTGGGGAACGTTTCTGAGCGGACCATCCAGAATCGCTTGCAGGAGCTGCGCCTCCTCTCCCGGCCTCCTGCCAAGAAGCCGCTGCTGATCCCCAGGATGATGAAACAAAGGCTGGAGTTCGCCAAGAAATACGAGAACAGAACTGCTGAGGACTGGTCAAAGGTAATGTGGAAAGGGAAATAGAGAGAGAGAGGTTAGACCAGGGGGGGGGGGGGGCTGAAAGTAGGAGATAAGGGATAAACGAGAAGAAATAAGGAGGGTAAGAAACAGAGATGGAGATAACTAAACATAATTAGGGAGAGGTCAAGGGGTATAGAAGAAGGTAAATAAGGAGGGGGGGGGGGGAAGCATGCACTTATAAATAAACATGACTAGTGTGTGTAGCGGGGGTGGAGATGGGGGGTGGGGGGAGTCTGGGGTGTTACAGTTCAATTATTGTAGTTAAGTCTTATTGCAGTAGGGAGTTGATATATGAGAGAGAGAATGATAATTTATCCAATGTGACAAAAACGTACACACATAAATGTAATTCTGTACAAACACACACACGCTCTCTCTCTCTCTCTCTGTCTCTCTCTCTCTCTCTCCACCCCATCTTTCTCCCCCAGATTACCCTCCCCCAAATCCTCCTGCTCCTCCTCTCACTTCTTCCCCTCTTCCCACACCTTGTTCAACCCCCCTCCCCCTCCTCTCCCCTCTCTCTTCTTGGCAAAGCGCCCTGTCCCTCCCTTCTCTCTCTCTCTCTCTCTCTCACCGTGTTTATCACTGCCCCACCCTTAAGTCTCCCTACCCCTCCTCCTCCTCCTCTCCCTCTCCCGTCTCTCTAATTCTCATCCTCCTCCTCCTTCTCCCCCACCCTCACTACCTCCTCCTCCACCCTCACTACCTCCTCCTCCCCACTACCTCCTCCTCCTCCTCCTGACAAGAGATGAAGGCGTTACATACCTGACTGAGCAGAGTATTCGCGGCCCTCGACCTCAATGAGAGAGAGAGAGAGAGAGAGAGAGAGAGAGAGAGAGAGAGAGAGAGAGAGAGAGAGAGAGAGAGAGAGAGAGAGAGAGAGAGAGAGTGTAGGAAAGGAGAGAGAGAGGAGGAAGATGGAGTAGGAGAGGGAGGGAAGGAGGAAGGGGTGAAGGAGAGATGATGGAAGGAAGGAGAAGAGAGGAGGAAGTAAGAGAAGGAGGAGGTGTCATAAACTACTGTGTCATGTGTCTTAAACCGGTTACGTGTCATAAACCACTGTGTCGTGTCATAGGGCACATGACTAGACAGCAGGCAGTGACTTGCATTCTCACCCACCCACCCACCCCCCGTCACAGATCCCCTCCCCCCCCCCCCCCACCCTACAAGTGAGGCTGACTCAAGTCCAAGGAGAGAAGGAGGGAGGGGGATGGGGGGGGGGGGGGGTATTGTGTTATCTTCTGTTGCGAGAGAGAGAGAGAGAGAGAGAGAGAGAGAGAGAGGACTAAATGGAAATGTTGTCGTCTCATAGGGTTCCTCTTTCTTTCACTATTGACTTCTCGCCTCTCTCTCTCTCTCTCTCTCTCTCTCTCTCTCTCTCTCTCTCTCACCAGTAAAACATTTAAACGCGAAAAAACAAGCGTTACAACAACAAACACAAGAATAATATAATAACAATAACCAGCTCAAACAAAAACAACAGTCACAATAAACAAAAGAAATCACAAACAACAACAATCACAGTAAACAATAACAACCACAGCAAACAACAACAACCACATCAAACAACAACAACAACCACCACCACCACTGCTGGGCCCGAGGTACAAGACGTAAGGCTGACCCTCCCAAGTCTTAACTAAGGTGACCTTTTTACTAACCATTTGACCTTTATCCAACACGGCTGTCTGACTACCTTGATACACAGACTGACAGACAGAGTGACTGATATATAGACAGCTAAACAGACAGACACAGACAGATAAATTAAACGTCTGAGGTTGTGTTAGTACCAGATGTTGTTGTGGGGGTTGTGTGAGGTTGAGCTGGGGTGAGGTATGAGGTTAGTAACCGGTCAGTCAGTCCTCGGGGTGTGTGTGTCTGTCTGTCTGTCTGTAGTGTCTGTGTACAGCGCGGCCACAACAAAACCCCAGAGGCAGTGTCGGTGGCTACCTGGGGGGGGGGAGGGGTCCGGCTGGGAGGTTAGGGGGTTGGGGAGGTGATGGCTAGCAGAATCTGGCAAAAGATAGAACGATCAGAGCAAGAACTCCTTCAAAGACTCCCACCAGATAACGACAACAACCATACATGGTTCCCAAAAAGCTACGAAATCTCAAAAGGTCCATTACCATCCCCGATCTACACGGCCAGGCAATAGACAACCTCCCTAGACCAGCATCCGCCAGTAGGGTCGGCGGAATATGAAATAAAGCCCTTAAAACACCCATAAATGGGACAGGGTAGGCTGTCTAGTGCCTGTACCGGCAGACAATAACTAACCCATGACACAACCCAAACACATTATTAGCTTAGCTAGGCGGTCAGCCCGCCCACTCTTATCTCCTCCTGAATTTCTTCAATTTCCGAACTATAACTTCCTTCACCCTCCTTCCCTACAAAAAAAAAGAAAAAAAAAGGTAAGGATTGGAGGAGGTTGGAGTACATATTAAAACGATTTTTTCACCATATTGTATTTCCTTGGTAATGTATGTAACTATGTATGTATGTATGTATGTATGGATGTATGTATGGATGTATGTATGTATGTATGTAACTATGTATGTATGTATGGATGTATGTATGTATGGATGTATGTATGGATGTATGTATGTATGTATGTAACTATGTATGTATGTATGTATGGATGTATGTATGGATGTATGTATGTATGTATGTAACTATGTATGTAGATGTATGTGAGAATTATTATACATTTGGATCCACTTGTAGATGTCACGGCCTTTTTACAAAATGACACTAAATGTCTGGCCAATACATAAAACAAAACAGCATTATGGCCTTTATGTGAAAATATTTGTAATCCTGCTGGCCATTTTGCAAAAAGACCAAAGACATTATTGTAGATTATTACGGAAGGAACATAGTGGTGGGGGGGGGGGGGGCAGAGCAGAATAAAGTAGCAAATTCCTGGAGTTTGGTGCCAAGAGAGGAGTACGAACATAATCGGTTGACTGAACTTCAACAACCTAACGTGAAGAAGACTCGGGAGGACTACCGTATGTTACGGAAATATGACATCCTGGAAGACAGAGTTAAATGTACGACGGTGTAACAACTTCAAGAAGGGAACTCATCTGAGGTTCGTATGTGGTGAATATGTGTTCACGTGATCCATGTTGCTCATCGTGCAGGGAGGCAGAACTGTCATGGCAACTGGAGAGATTTATACCAACATTAACCAAGAACAAATAACCTGTGAGAAGTGTCAGCTGAGACAGAGCAGTGTACCGAAGTCTGTGACCAGTTGTCTCCAATAGTATGAATTCCCGGGTCCAGTATTGGTAACAATGGGTCATCACCAAGCCCACTGCCACCGTCAACCACCACTAGCTGCACCAGTCTCTACCTGGGGGCCGCTACCACTATGTTTCTGTCTAGTCTTCTACAATAATGTATTTGAGCTTTTTTGCAAAATGTCCAGCAGGATTACAAGTATTTTCACAAGAAGCTGAGGATGTTGGGTGTATTGTATATTGACCAATTAGTATGTCGGGCTTTTTTGTTGTATTTTGTTTCAGTTTTTTTATATATGTACTTTTATATATAGGCCTCTTGAGTAGACAATAGTATACCCGGTACATCTTTATGAGGTGTTGGGTGCTGTGTCCCACTGAATCCTTATAACTTATAGGAACTCCCACCTCGTGCCTCATCCCACTGAAACTTTCACATCATTAGCGCGGTGAAGTAATTACTAAGAGAGAGTAATTAGTCCCCTCAACTTAGGATTTCTGGCTGGTCTAATTAACAGCAGCGGTGAAGTATTGTTGGGGGGTCATAGTGGTGTTGAGGATCGTGGGGTGGGGGGGGTCGTAGTGATGTTAGGGGTCGTTGGGAGGAGTCGTAATGGTGTTGGGGGTCGTGGGGAGGAGTCGTAATGGTGTTGGGGGTCGTGGGGAGGAGTCGTAGTGGTGTTGGGGGTCGTGGGGAGGAGTCGTAGTGATGTTAGGGGTCGTGGGGAGGAGTCGTAATGGTGTTGAGGGTCGTGGGGAGGAGTCGTAATGGTGTTGGGGGTCGTGGGGAGGAGTCGTAGTGGTGTTGGGGGTCGTGGGGAGGAGTCGTAATGATGTTGGGGGTCGTGGGATTGAGTCGTAACATCCCACAGTGGCGCCACATCTCACAAAACGTGCCAGCCACTGTACCAGGTAATAATGCAAGCGACTGTACACCAGTAGCTAAAACCACTATCTGTGCATACTTTGTAGGAAGACAATATGAGACCATAGACGATAAATATTGGTATATGAAGGCTGTCACTAGACACGTAAAATTTCGGAGCTTATCGACCCCCACCTGCACAGATAGTTGTTTTAGCTACTGTACATAAAATTAATCCCATTTATCGAATTATGTTAAAAGAAGAACAAAAAAAACAATTACAAAGACTCATTCGTTCTTATTTGTCTTACGAATTAATTATCAGAAAATAGATCAGTATTTACGGTTTTATTAGCAGGTACAGTACACCACATTGTCTATCTCTGTTCCTACCTGCGTTCCTTCCTTCACCTCTGACGTATTTAGCAAGTTAGTCCAGGAATTAATTAGTTGGCTTTACCTTTGCCTAATTGCCTAACTTACTTATTTACTTAATTAATCAACACAATTCCCTGTTACGTAGTTGGGTTTTGAAGGTTGTGTAGAGGTGAATTTACGTTAATTCAGTGTTATGTACAAGAGTTTATATACTTAAGGTTATGAACAGGTGAACTGGTGGTAATTCAGAGTTACATACAAGGGAAAATTTAAAGTATAATAAAGGATATGTAATGTTAAGTCAGGATTACAGAAAAGAGAATTTACATCAATTTGGGGTTGTGTACAGGATAATCTATATCATTTCCTGGTTATACACAGGAGAAGCGATTTAAATTCATGGTTGTTGTTATTATTATTATTATTATTATTATTATTATTATTAGTAGTAGTAGTAGTAGTAGTAGTAGTGGTAATAGTATTTTATTATTATTATAGTATTACTATTATATTTATTATTATCATCATCATTATCATTATCATCATCATACTCAGTGCACTTTAATGGGGTGAAACAGTCCTAGGAGCTAGTTGCCCCTAACACTGGGAGGGGGCGTGATACTGTACGAGGTCTGTCCGGAAAGTATCCAGCCATTGTGAATAGTGTGAGAACTGGTCACACGGCCTTGATGTAACTTGGCAGCCACTCAGAGAGGACCTTACTGCTCATGCCTGAACAGCCACACTCCCGTGGGACAACTCAGTTGCCTGGCATACGCCGTTGAGTGAGCTTGGGTACTGTGTGACCGTCGCATTCACAATGACAGAGCGAGTAGATCAGCGAATCTGCATCAAGTCTTGTTACAAACTTGAATATTCGTCTGCGGAAACTATTCGAATGATAAAGAAGGCTTTCGGGGATGATTCAATGAGTGAAGCCCAGATAAAATTGTGGTACAAACGCTTCAAAGATGGCCGGGAATCAGTTGAAAGTGATCCACGTTCTGGAAGGCCTTCAACAAGCAGAACACCCGAAAATGTTGAACGTGTGCGGGCTGTAATCAATGAAAATCGGCGATTGACAGTGCGAGAATTAGAAGAAGATCTAGGGATTCCACGGACTTGTGTTTCAAAGATTTTGACGCAGGATCTTGGCATAAAACGCATGGCGGCAAAATTCGTTCCACGACTCCTGTCACGAGAGCAAAAGGAATTTCGTGCAAAAGTTGCAGAGAACCTGCTTCAAACCGCTAACAATGACCCACATTTCCTCAAACAGGTTGTAACTGCCACAGTAAGATAAACTAGGAGAGAAAGAGAAAGATAGAGATAACCACAAAAAGATAAACTAGGGAGAATTTAAAGGTATAATAAAGGATACGTAATATTAAGTCAGGATTACAGAAAAGAGAATCTACATCAATTTGGGGTTGTGTACAGGATAATCTATATCATTTCCTGGTTATATACAGGAGAAGCGATTTAAATTCATGGTTATTATTATTATTATTATTATTATTATTATTAGTAGTAGTAGTAGTAGTGGTAATAGTATTTTATTATTATTATATTATTACTATTATAATTATTATCATCATCATCATTATTATCATCATCATACTCAGCGAACTTTAATGGGGTGAAACAGTCCTAGGAGCGAGTTGCCCCTAACACTGGGAGGGAGCGTGATACTGTACACCTTCAAGACGACACCGCCCTTACTGGGACCTTGAAATTCAAGGCCAATTATCTCCGTACACACACACACACACACACACACACACACACACACACACCCGCGCGCGCGCGGAAAAGAGAAAATGGATGTGTATATGTTTGAATGAGAGTCGATATGTTTATGAGTATATATATATATATATATATATATATATATATATATATATATATATATATATATATATATATATATATATATACTGAATGTCTGTGTTTATATAATTCAACTGTCTGTACCCTGAAAGAAACAAGAACAAAGGAAAAAAAATAACTACAATAAAACACGTAAAAACCGCGACTGCGAACTGGAATTCTAAGTGTTACTGCACGTCGAGTGTTAATTTTTACTCCTCGGTCACGTAAAAAAAACAATAATAACTAGAGAATTTCTCTATTGTGGTTAAGTATTTATGACACTACGAATAAAACAGTAAAAAAAAAAACATTATTAATATATATAGAAAGAGAAAATATAAGAGTTGAACTAGTTATATATTACTGTGTGTGTGTAAAGACAACATATCTCGTAGTTAAAGATACAAGAGTGTTCCTAACTGGGTGTTGACGGAGAGAGAAACACCTAACTGGGTGTTGACGGAGAGAGAAACACCTAACTGGGTGTTGACGAAGAGAGAAACACCTAACTGGGTGTTGACGGAGAGAGAAACACCTAACTGGGTGTTGACGGAGAGAGAAACACCTAACTGGGTGTTGACGGAGAGAGAAACACCTAACTGGGTGTTGACGGAGAGAGAAACACCTAACTGGGTGTTGACGAAGAGAGAAACACCTAACTGGGTGTTGACGGAGAGAGAAACACCTAACTGGGTGTTGACGGAGAGAGAAACACCTAACTGGGTGTTGACGAAGAGAGAAACACCTAACTGGGTGTTGACGGAGAGAGAAACACCTAACTGGGTGTTGACGGAGAGAAACACCTAACTGGGTGTTGACGGAGAGAGAAACACCTAACTGGGTGTTGACGGAGAGAGAAACACCTAACTGGGTGTTGACGAAGAGAGAAACACCTAACTGGGTGTTGACGGAGAGAGAAACACCTAACTGGGTGTTGACGGAGAGAGAAACACCTAACTGGGTGTTGACGGAGAGAGAAACACCTAACTGGGTGTTGACGGAGAGAGAAACACCTAACTGGGTGTTGACGGAGAGAGAAACACCTAACTGGGTGTTGACGGAGAGAGAAACACCTAACTGGGTGTTGACGAAGAGAGAAACACCTAACTGGGTGTTGACGGAGAGAGAAACACCTAACTGGGTGTTGACGGAGAGAAACACCTAACTGGGTGTTGACGAAGAGAGAAACACCTAACTGGGTGTTGACGAAGAGAGAAACACCTAACTGGGTGTTGACGGAGAGAGAAACACCTAACTGGGTGTTGACGGAGAGAAACACCTAACTGGGTGTTGACGAAGAGAGAAACACCTAACTGGGTGTTGACGAAGAGAGAAACACCTAACTGGGTGTTGACGGAGAGAAACACCTAACTGGGTGTTGACGAAGAGAGAAACACCTAACTGGGTGTTGACGAAGAGAGAAACACCTAACTGGGTGTTGACGGAGAGAAACACCTAACTGGGTGTTGACGAAGAGAGAAACACCTAACTGGGTGTTGACGGAGAGAGAAACACCTAACTGGGTGTTGACGGAGAGAGAAACACCTAACTGGGTGTTGACGGAGAGAGAAACACCTAACTGGGTGTTGACGGAGAGAGAAACACCTAACTGGGTGTTGACGGAGAGAGAAACACCTAACTGGGTGTTGACGAAGAGAGAAACACCTAACTGGGTGTTGACGGGGAGAGAGAGAGACAATGAAATCACCTTCCAGAAATGGTGACAAAATTACTACCGAGACTCTACGTCAACTAGATACGTTCACTTAACACAAGACAAAACTAACACACCTACACACGCACTACTTACACACACACCCACACACACACACACACCTCGAGGCTCTACGCAGGTCATCCATGGTTCAAGGTTCTCCACCTGCCCCATGCGCCCAGCGTCACCTTAACTGGGCAGAGGTGCGCATAGTCTCTTACAGCAGCCGTCAATGCAGTTTTTACGTTTAAGGTGCGCGGCGGACAGAGTGTGTGTGTGTGTGTGTGTTCATATAAGTCAGCGTTGTGTGTATATGAGAGTTTTAATAATATATATATGTCCATGTCAACAAATGGACGTGTGTACACGCATGTACGAACGTACTGTTGTTTGTTGGGTCTACAGCGAGAATTCGTCTTCGTATGTTTGTATATAAGAGCATGTGTGTGCCTGTTACCTGTGCTCCGTGTGTACAAGTGAGGATTATGTCGCGTATACACTTACATGTGTAGGTCTCTCAAGGGAAGGGAACAGGGGGGGGGGGGGGTGAGGGTGATGTTGCACAATGATGGACTTATTGTCTAAGCACGCGCGCGCACACTCAAACACGGACCAGACACACCCTGTCCACCGTACACTCACCACCACCAACACTGGAGGAGAAGCCAAGAAAGGCTCCTAACTACACCAGGAGAGAAATGAGGACTCCCTACTCCACTCAGGTGAGGAATTATGAATTCCTAACTACATCACATGAGGAAGAAGAACCATCTCCAACACCCTGTGCGAGCTAGAGGACCTACCCGACCAAGTGGTACATCTGCAGCTGTAGTGAGGTACTGGATTAACACCCAGGTAGGACGCAACGGCCATCCAGACATGGGCGCCAACATCAGGACACAAGAATGTTTACAAGTCCAGCTCAAACATTACCAGATCTGTAGTTAATCTATATGTTGACTCTTTGTTTATTATAGTTTTGTATTGAAAGTTTTTGCCAGTCAAGTGACCCACTCCCAGCTGCCGCCATATACGAAATCACCTGGAGAAGCACCGATTCATCAATGATTCCCAGCATGGCTTCACAAGCGGACGTTCTTGTCTAACTAATCTATTAACATTCTTTTCATCAGTTTTCGAATCGGTGGACGAGGGGCACAATTATGATGTGGAATATCTCGAATTTAGCAAAGACTTCGACAGAGTCCCCCACGAAAGACTAATTAGAAAGGTAGACGCACATGGTATCAAAGGTAACATCCTTAAATGGATTAGGGCGTGGTCACAGGACAGGAAACAGCGAGTGAGCATTAACGGCACTAAGTCCCATTGGAGCAATGTCACAAGTGGAGTTCCCCAAGGCTCAGTACTTGGACCATTATTATTTATTATATACATAAACGACATAGATATCGGCATAGACAGCAACATAAGTAAATTTGCTGATGACACTAAAATAGGACGTGTTATTAAATCTGACGAGGACTCAGCAAAACTACAGGAAGATCTAAAAAAATTTTTCAAATGGTCTGAAAAATGGCAGATGAAATTCAACGTTAACAAATGTAAAGTACTCAGTATAGGAGATGTAAACAGGGAAACCAGTTACCAGATGAACAACGATGCCATAGAGAAATCCGACTGCGAGAGAGATTTAGGAGTAATGATAAGCAGGAACCTTAAGCAAAGTAAACAATGTGTTTTTGCTCATAACAAGGCTAATAAAGTACTTGGGTTCATACAAAGGAGTGTTAGTTACAAGACTAGCGAGGTCATCCTAAAACTGTATCTTGCTCTTGTGAGACTACACCTAGATTATGCAGTTCAGTTCTGGTCACCGTATTACAGGATGGATATAGAATCATTGGAAAGAATTCAGAGGAGAATGACAAGACTAATCCCTGGCATTAGGCACCTTGAGTATAGAGACAGGTTAAAGCATCTTAATTTGCACTCCCTCGAGAGACGTAGAGCGAGGGGCGACCTGATAGAGGTGTATAAGTGGAAGTCAGGGCTAAACAAAGGGGACATTACAAAGGTACTCAAACTCTCCAACCAGGAGCGAACTCGTAACAATAATTTTTAATTAGACAAATTTAGATTTAGGCGTGAAATAGGTAAACACTGGTTTGGAAACAGAGTAGTGGATGAATGGAACAAGTTACCAAATATCATCATTAACTCGAATACGCTGAATAGCTTCAAATATAGGTTGGATGCTTATATGAGCAATAGGGGTTGGGTGTAAACGGGACTGCCCAGTATGGGCCAATAGGCCCTCTGCAGTTTCCTCCATTCTTATGTTCTTATATGTAACCTATCACCTCTGTTCATTGTATATTTTCAGCCTTCGGATGCCATGTTATCTTAATAAACCGTTAATTATTATTATTATTACTAAGCCGACGATTAGGAAAAACGTTACTGGTATTACCTTTTGTATACACTTGTACAGTATATATATAAATTGTTAAATTTTGATGTGTGTGAGAGCGAATATTAGTCATGTAATTTGTATGTAAATTGAAAATGGTTTGTACTAATTAGACCTCACTCACCTGTAGCCGAATCATGCACTCCACCCACCTACACCTGCACACACATATCCACCTATACACACATCCACCCACCAACACACCCATCCACCCACCAACACACCCGCCCACCTTCAGTCACCGCAAAAGTCTTGATATACTTGGCTGCCAGTAAAACATTAAAACACCATCAAAACATTTTGCGGAGACTCAACTATCACGTCTGTTATTGACATATTCGGCTACTGGCAACTCTCCTGAGCTTGAGCATCGGTCTGGTGTTTATGGTGTACAGTTGGTCCAGCTTTTATGAGGGGAGTATTTCCTGGACATCCTATGTGCTGCCCCTTGGATCTTACAGTGTACTGACGTTTGGCTCCATATTTTTTGTACTGTTACTCATCATGCCTGTGACTAATTTGTCCGCAGAGGAGAAGATTAGAATCCTCACTTTAATGGAAGAAAAAGTTCCATTGGTTGAAATAGTAGGGCGTACAGGCCGTGGCATTGCAACGCTCCACCGCCTCAAAGCTGCTGCTCGCCACCTGCCACCTGGCCAGCTTCCCGCCAGTAAACCACGCACTGGACGCCCTCGCAAGACCACCCCAGACACAGACACCCTTTTGAGGCGTGATGTACTGAGAAGCTCACGCAAATCTGCAGCTGAACTGAAGAAAGCTCACCCTGATCTCCTCGGAAACGTCTCAGTACGTACCATTCAGCATCGACTCCAGAATCTGAACCTGCCATCTGGGCGGAAGAAACGCCTCTCCTTGAGCCATAAATATAAACATAGGACTGTTGAGCAGAGGTCTAAGGTAATGTGGAGTAATGAAAATACTGTACACCCACCTACACCGTCACCCACCTGCACCGTCACCCACCTGCACCGTCACCCACCTACACTTACTTCCATATAGTGGCTAAGAACGTTTTCTAAATACAACGTTGCCTCACAATATGTTTTCCACAATGTAAATGTTTCTCACAACAGAACGTTTCCCAGAAGGCATCGTTCATGTCACGCGGGTTGGCTCCTTGGCCTTGGACGAACAACCGTGCACCGAATGGCAGCAAACAGCATCAGCCTGAGTTGCCTCCGAGTTAATATTTCAACCTAATTAATGTATTCAGCTTACTGTTGCTCAAATACGCTCTTGTGTGTGTGTGTACTGACGCACATACACACATGGAAGATGCACTCCAGCGTAACACACAAAACAAGAGTCGCGTGAGAGTGCATGAAGGAGGTTTTCTGAGAGGAGAGGAGACGGCGTCACCAGCTCATGGCGACCATGTTGTTATTGGCAAACCGTCCGGGTGGTGGCGGCTGAGCGGACAGTCAGGCTCACAGTGCCTCCTGGGTGGTGCCAGTGTCAAAACCGTTGGACTTCTTTCAGTCTTGAGGCCCACTGTCTAACAATGCCTGTATCTTGTGCAGCACGAGGGTGTACGGCCAGGTTTAATAAGCTCAATCCTTCCATCAGATTTCACTGGCAAGTAACTTGTGGAGCTAATTTATTGACTAGGGGACGTATCCTTTATTTATATGACTTTTGAGTTAAATAATGGTAATACGGGTAACATAATAATTAAGCTCATATCAAACGTACCATAAATATAGTAAAAATCCAGGATTGTATAACTTGACCCGCTTATAGTGAACAAAATTATTGCAAAGTTTATGTAGGTGGGAGGGAGCTAAGACAGTGGTTTGTTGTGGAGTTGGAATAGGTTTCATAACAACAATAACATTCACTGTGTCAATAAGGACCTAATAACTATACCACTCAAGGAATCATTAGTTCCTTCATGTCTCTTGTAAACTTTTTACAGTTTCCCAAAGGCAAAGGAGCTTCGTGAAGAATGGGTTCGGGCGATGAGACGTAGCAACTTTATACCAAATAAATACTCACGCTTATGCTCACAACACTTCCGTGAACAGGACATTGATAGAACCTCTCTGGCACAAATTCGTCTAAGAGAAGGAGTAGTGCCTTGTGTATTTGACCTGAAGGAAAAGACCGCAAAGACAAGGAAATGTGCCAGGGAGAGAGACCACACCCCACCCACTGTTTCTGGTGAGCCTCAGTCATCAGTAGTACCTCTTACGACTGATACTGTTAGACAAAAGGTTAACGTCCGTTGGCCAAATCCCAGAACACTTGAAAAGCCGCATCATTCAAGAGATGCCCAGGTAAGAGCTGATAATAATTGTTTATATCACAATTCATTTTATTAATAGATACAACCAGAGTTCATTCTTACCAGTCAAAGACCTTTTATGTGTATGTCAGGACTATCATGGCACGTACTGCTTGGTTCTGTTAAGATGGCGGTGTGTGGTGGGGTCATGGAGGTGACGTCAGCGACCCGACTGGCGGCCATCTTGTTGTAGGCTGCTGCTCTCCTCACGGCCCACACACTATCAATATGCTCAGTACTAACTCAACAGTGAGTGTTAGAGGTTGTGGCTGCTGTATTTACCCAGCAGTGATCGGGTATTCTGCAATGCCTACTAGTTGTATTGCATTTGGGTGCAATGAAAGGGCTAACAAGAAGTCCGATCCGTCTATTACATTTCACCAGTAAGTTAAATTTTAAGTTTGCTTCCCAGAACAATTGTGCTTGATAGTAAACAGGAAGATCTTTCTTATATACACACCTGGGATGAAAAAGGATTAATATTACATCTCGATATTAATCTTTTTCCCAGGCTGCCGAAGGACCCGAGCAGAAGGCAAAAATGGCTTTTGGCTCTACGAAGACACAACTACACACCAGGCAAACAAGCACGTCTCTGTTCTAAGCATTTTGCCCCTGAAGATTTTGACAGGACTTCTTTGTCTTGTGTCAGAATACGAGAAAATGCTGCACCTAGTATATTTGAGGCCTTCCCTGCTCACCTACAGATAAAGACAAATACAGATAATAGGAAGCTCCCCAGAACTCGGACTGTTTGTGAACCTTCTCCACCTGAAGCTGCAGCATCCACTCTTACTGTAGCAGAAAATCACCTTGAAGCTTATTTAACAAATTCGCCATCGAAAGTAATGAAGAGGAAATTAGAGGAAAAACTTGTAAAGTCTCGGAAAACACGACGACTGAAAAAGACAACTGTCGACTTGTGTTCTGTGACTCGTGTATTAAAAGTAAAAAACCTAGTGAGTGAAAGCAGTCTGACTATTGTAGAGCCCTGGGTAGGATGGTTGGCTTCAGTGTATCCCTGCCCATGCTAGGCCACAAGCCTCCAGTCATAAAACCTCCTTAGGGGTGTACACATCAAAACCCTCTCATGCACACACACACACACACACACACACACACACACACAGGTACCAACCAAGGATTTACTCGCCAGGTTAAATAAGCAAATATATTTCAGACGAGACTTAAGTTGTACTTGTCATAGTATTGGTTATAATATTGGCTGTGAGAATGTAAATAAGAGCTATGAGAGAGAGAGAGAGAGAGAGAACTTAACGCAAATCCCCACGTCAGCTCCACTGTATGACCAATCCTTGCTCTAGTTTTCTCAATATTCTCTCACTATCTTCAATATTTTCACACTTTCTCACACCCACGCCTACACAGACAAAAAAATTATATATTAAAAAAAAAATGGCCGCATCTCTGGCCGCCTTTCATGGTATCCAAGTTGGAACGCTGCCAGAGGGGGAGGGGAGGGGGGTGATGGGTGGAGTTAAGGGGAGGGGGTAATGGGTGAAGTTAAGGGGAG
Organism: Homarus gammarus; assembly: GCA_958450375.1. NCBI lineage: Eukaryota > Metazoa > Arthropoda > Malacostraca > Decapoda > Nephropidae > Homarus > Homarus gammarus. Next base: position 1,109,185 of record CAUDMG010002704.1, read on the forward strand.
GGGGTAATGGGTGAAGTTAAGGGGAGGGGGTAATGGGTGGTGTCGAGGGTAGGGGGTGTGATGGGTGGAGTTGAGTGGGGAGAGGTGAGGGGGGTGTAGCTAAGTGGGGAGGGGAGAGGGGGTGGAGCTAAGTGGGGAGAGGTGAGGGGGGTGGAGCTAAGTGGGGAGAGGTGAGGGGGGTGTAGCTAAGTGGTGAGGGGGGTGAAGCTGAGGGGGGAGGTGGGTTCTTGTGGTCGAGTGGAAGCCCCTGAGGATTCGCATTGACTTGGTGATGGGAGGAGGGGGGGTTGTGATAGTAGTTGAAGTGGTGGTGGTAGTTGTAGTGAGAGGGAGGGAGGGAGGGGGTGTGCTGGAAAAGGGAGGTTCCTGACCTTTTCCAGGCTCTACCACCATCTCCCTCCTCTCCCTCTGTACCCTCCTCGTTTCTTTCTTTCTCTGTCTCTCTTTCGTTATTTCTTTCGTTCTATCTATTCTACATTTCACTTGTTCTTTTAATTTAATATTTTTCTCTCTCTCTCTTTCTTTGTTTACTGCAGGTCCATAACACACAAAAACAAACACACACAATATACGAACATACAAACTCCCAGAAACAAACAAACAAACAATGTCTTAATGTGTTTAGTCGAAAAGAATAAATTTGTAGGGAACTTCACATAATTATTGATTTTATATATATCTAAAAAAAAACATTCCCTTGTCTTTTACTCTTTTATTTATTGTATTTCTCCTCTTCTTCTTTTCTTCCCTTCTTCCTCCTTGTTTCCTCTACTTCTCTTATTCCATTCTTCTCTACTACTTCCTCTCTTAGTCGTTTTATCTTCCTTCTTTTATTTACTCTTCCTCCTCTCTTTCACATCTTCTCTTCTCCTCTTCCTTCTTTATGCTTCCTTCTTTTCCCCTTCCACCTTTGGTTTTCTCTTATATTCCTGTTCTTCCTCTTCGCCTCTCTCCCACTTCCTCTTCTCTTCCTCCACTCTTTATTGTTCTTATACAACATCTTCCTCTTCGTGGCCTTGACGAGTACGTTGACCCTCCCCCTTCCTCCCTTCCCCCTCCTCTCCCCCCCTACCAATACCACCCAAATGCTCCATCCCTTTAAACTCACTCCCCTCTCCCCCCTCTCCCCACTCACCTTTCCCCCTCTCTAACTTTCACCCTCTTATGATTCAACTACTTTCTTCCTTTCTCTCTAACACCTCCCCTCTAACCTCACTCTAACTCTCTCTCTCTCTAACACCTCCCCTCTAGCCTCACTCTAACTCTCTCTCTCTCTAACACCTCCCCTCTAACCTCACTCTAAATCTCTCTCTAACACCTCCCCTCTAACCTCACTCTAACTCTCTCTCTCTAACACCTCCCCTCTAACCTCACTCTAAATCTCTCTCTAACACCTCCCCTCTAACCTCACTCTAACTCTCTCTCTCTAACACCTCCCCTCTAACCTCACTCTAACTCTCTCTCTCTAACACCTCCCCTCTAGCCTCACTCTAACTCTCTCTCTCTCTAACACCTCCCCTCTAACCTCACTCTAACTCTCTCTCTCTCTCACCTCCCCTCTAGCCTCACTCTAACTCTCTCTCTCTAACACCTCCCCTCTAGCCTCACTCTAACTCTCTCTCTCTCTAACACCTCCCCTCTAGCCTCACTCTAACTCTCTCTCTCTTTAACACCTCCCCTCTAACCTCACTCTAACTCTCTCTCTAACACCTCCCCTCTAACCTCACTCTAACTCTCTCTCTAACACCTCCCCTCTAGCCTCACTCTAACTCTCTCTCTCTAACACCTCCCCTCTAGCCTCACTCTAACTCTCTCTCTCTAACACCTCCCCTCTAACCTCACTCTAACTCTCTCTCTCTCTCACCTCCCCTCTAACCTCACTCTAACTCTCTCTCTCTAACACCTCCCCTCTAACCTCACTCTAACTCTCTCTCTAACACCTCCCCTCTCATCAATCAACCCCTCTCATGTTAATCCCATGTTCCTCTTTCCTTTTACACTTCCCCCTCAACATACTTCCCCTCTCCCTTTGATCTCCCCCCCCCAAAAAAAAACACCCTCTAAGCTCTAACATCTCACCCCAAACGCATTTCAACTCTATCTCCTTTCGTTTTTTTGACACACACACACACACACCCACCCACACACACACACACACCCACACACACACACACACACCCACACACACACACCCACACACACACACAGCTGCAGGTAATATATAAGGTCTACAGGAAGACACTGATCAGTACAATAGAGAGGGACCCAAGTACCTCCCTGTGGGGTGTCCGGGTCACCTTACGTTAACCGGAGCTAACCTAACCCAAACCTAAATAACCTATCCGATCCTAACTTAACCTATACTCTAATTTACTCTGACCTGACCTGACCTAACCTAACCAAGCCTAAGTTCATTATCTTCCTCCTTCCTTCATTGCCTATCCTCCCTCTTTTCCTTCCTCCCTCCCTCTCTTTCTTCTACCCCTTCCCCCTGTTCTCCCCTGAGTGGCACTGTCAGGTGGTGCCCCTTAATGAGAGGTTCTTCAGTCATAGCTGATCACAGGGCTTCGACCCCCCCCCCCCTTCCCTTCCTCCAAACATCCCCCCCAGCCTGATTCATTGATCTCGAGGCAGTGACGTTCGTTCACTCCAATCCTGAACCATCGATTTCGAAGCAGTGCGAATGTTTACCAAATTTTGCGCCCCCACCCCCCCCCCCCCGTCTCTCTCTCTCTCTCTCTCTCTCTCTCTCTCTCTCTCTCTCCTCCTCCTCCTCCTCCCTCCTCCTCCTCCTCCTCTTCCCTCTCACCTTCTCTCCTCTTCCCTCCTCCGATTCATTGATCTCAAAACAATTTTAGACGACTCGAGAACTTCGAACATTGATTCCGAAGCAGTGTCGAATGAATTACTATATCGACTCCATTGTTTCATTGATCTCGAAGCAATTTCTGATGAATCAAGAGATTCGAACTCTGATTCCAAAGTAAAGTCAGCTTAATCGTTGGTCTTGATTCCGCCAACGTTGATACATTGATCCCGAAGCAGTTTCAACTGATGAAGTGGTCCGAACACAGTTTCCGAGGCGGTGTTGTTTGTCCACTTCAACTCTCGATCCATTGATTTTGAAGATCCACATTTGATCTCGGGTCTTCACTCCTAACCTTAATTATACGACTTGAGGATTCAGAGACACCACAACTGAGTGGGTTTCAAGCTTTGAGACTGTTGCTTCTGAGACACCCAAGAAACATTTCATCCTTAGTTTTGAAACAGTATGGAAGACTATGCGTAATTACACCATCACTCACAATAATATGGCTGTCACTGGCATTTAACATTCAACGATACACTGATTTTATTGTCTTTTACATACCATTACAGTATGAATCACCGACGCTGACACACTAAGGAACACACACTCTCTCTCTCTCTCTCTCACCGACACACCATAACACGTCACTATTCTCACGCAAAGAGAGTGAGTCATCATCGCTTTTGTAAGAATATGACGCAATGATTCAGAGGTGGTGTGATTCATCGGGCTGGAAGCAATGCAGACGTTGTGTTTTATTGTTTACACACACACACACACACGCACACACACACACACGTACAAACAAAAGAGGAAAGTGCGACAAGGTAACAAAGACAAAGGTGGGAGATGGAGAGACAAAGAAACAAGGAAAGAAGACAACAGAAACAAACAGTGACATACAGAACGACAGACAAAAACAGACAGATTAATTTAGACAGACAGACAGATTTAGTGACCTCACGCAGCAAATATGAGATTCATATTTCAGGTTTGCCCAACACATGACATGACCCCCAAGTGATATGACCCTCAGATGAGTTGACCCCAAGTGACATGACGACCCCAGTTGAGTTGACCTCCAGTGACATGATGATCCCAGGTGTATTGACCCCCAGGTTAGGTATAGGACAGAAGAGGGAAGAAGACCCATCAACCTGTCAATACTGTCACTGAAGCGCCACCTGACCCCACCCCATCCTGACCCCTCCCCTCCCTGACTCACTACCAAACCACCTGACCCCTCCCCTCCCTGACTCACTACCAAACCACCTGACCACTCCCTCCCTGACTCACTCCCAAACCACCTGACCCCTCCCTCCCTGACTCACCTGGCCAGTAGTATATCTACCGGAGAGAGAGAGAGAGAGAGAGGTGCTTACCTTTCCATTACCTTTCTGTCTTTATTATCTCTCTCTCTCTCTCTCTCTCTCTCTCTCTCTCTTTTTATCTTAATCCCTGATTCTATCTACCATTATTTGTCGGGTCATTTACTTCTATATTTTTTTTACTTTCTCTTTACCACGTTCTCTCTTTCTCTCGTTTATTCACTTTTCTCTTAATCTCTTACTCATGCTGTTTGTTCATTTGCTCTCTGTCTCTCCACCCTACCTGTCTGTCTGTCTGTCTGTCTGTCTGTTTTATTATTCTTCCTTTTGTATGATGATGAAAGTGATTTTAAACATCATTATTGTTGTTATTATTAAGTTCCTAGTTGTTGTTGTTGTTGTCTTTGTTGTGTTAATTACCAAACATTCTGTCACTTCGTATATAGATTCCCACCCTCCTCAGCCTCTTCCCCTCCACAGCTGAGACGAGGGGAAGGTGCAGCAACATCTGTGTTCCCTCCGTTGTCATGGCAACCCGTCTTAAGATGATTGGGTGAGGGGAGGAGGAGGAGGGATGGTTTCAGGGGGCGAGGGGAGGTAAGGGTGTGACCTGTGAGGGGGTGAAGGGAGCTGAGGGAACTCTACAATGGTGTGAGAGAGGCCTAGGAAGGAGTGAGGGAGGCCTAGGAAGGAGTGAGGGAGGCCTAGGAAGGAGTGAGGGGGGCCTAGGAAGGAGTGAGGGAGGCCTAGGAAGGAGTGAGGGGAGATGAGGAAAGCTTAGATTTAGTGTAAATATTCTTACTTAATTTACCAATACCTGTGACTGTTACCTGATATAATTAATACCGTATGTTAGTATCTATGAATGTTACTTTATATAATTGTTACCGTATCTTGGGGTAATTAGTGTCAAAGTTTCCATCATTAGCTACAGTACTTATCCAAAAATTACTTTGATTAATGTTTTAAGTGGGGTAGCAATTAGCCATTTCACCTGTTAATTAATTACATATGAAGTCGAATGTGTCTTGGAACTTATGGTGATTGTTAAAGGGAGGAAAAAGCGTTTGATTGTCTGTCTTCTTTCTCAGCGTATAGTTCTCAATACTCGTTAACATTTTGTAATGCTTCGTATCTTTAATTCTCAATGACATTTTAAAAATTCAGATATTTGTAATTTCTTAACATTTCTAGTCCAGTACTTCATATTGAATCTCTACTTTTATTGTGCATTACTTTGTACAGTCACTTACACTTATACCTGGTACAGTGGCTGGTGCATATAGTGAGATGTGGCAGCAACACTGTGGAATGCTTATCTATCATCTTTAGTCTGGCTACTATTGTGAGGTTCCTTAGGGCCCTTTTGGAAGTTTTAATACGATGTAAATAAACACAGAGTTGTGGCAACATTTCACTTTCACAACATTGGAAACTACGTTGTTAGGTGGCACGTGAAGACCTAATGATGATGTGTTACATAATATACTTGATATATATTTTATCCCTCTTCTTATTCCTGAATATTTTTTAAGTTTTGTACTTTATTTTTGAAAGCAGTGGGAAGTGCGTTGTTTGGTTAGGTTAGGTTAGGTTAGGTTAGGTTAGGTGGCAAAAGAGAACCCGACTGTTGACATTTATTTGTCTTTTTCCATTTCAGATAACGGGCACATGTTTCAAGTCCATCAAGGAAGCCGAGATCTATGCAGTGCTCCAGGGTTCAGATCCTGAGTACTCTGATGAGGACAGCATCTTTGAGAAGACTAACGACAGCGACGACGAAGACGATGACTTTAAGCGCAGCGACGATGAAGGCGAGTTTATGCACAACGACAAAGACGAGAAGTATGAAGAGCATTTATCCAACCTCGAGAGTGAGATCGACAGTGAAGCATCTGACGACTCGGTTACCTCCAGCTCTACCTCCCCACATAAGAAGAGGCGACTTGCTACTGATATGGAAGACCTGCAATTTACATACACAGAGCCATTGCTACAGGAAGATATTGGGCTTCGCTGGAGTAATAAACCTGTTATGGAGACTGTCCCAAAACCTAATAGGGACATAGTAAATGGGATAAGAAGTGGCCCAGATGGACTTGCTACCATTGCTGACACTCCAGAACAGTGCCTGGAACTCTTCCTTGACCTGGATATGATCAATGAAATTGTGATCCACACGAACTCTGCAATCTCTGCTATATCAGAGAAAGTTAGCACCAAGAATGCCACTGTTGAGGAGACCAGCGTCGACGAGATAAAAGCATTGATAGGAATTCTAATCTTTTCCGGCTGCAGGCGTGATAATCACTTGTCGACAGCAGAAATGTGGAACACACAGGTAGGTTCTCCTCTGTATCAGGCTGCCATGAGTGAGAGACGCTTCAGCTTCCTGCTGGAGTGTCTTTGTTTTGATGAAGCAGCTACGAGGAGAGAGAGGGCAAAAACTGATAAACTGGCTCCCATCCGAAAACTCTGGAATGAGTTTCTCACGAAGTGCCAGAAATCGTATGTTCCTGGCGAAACACTCACCGTGGGTGAACAGCTCCTCCCCTTTCATGGGCAATATGGGTTCTGTGTAAACTTTGCCAACAAACCTGCCAAGTACGGAATCAAGCTTTCGGTGATATGCGATGCTAAATCCAAATACATGCTAAATGCAATTCCGTACTTGAGAAAAGACGACTACACACCGGCTTGTCAAGGGCTTGAGTTGTGCCACATTACCAAGGAACTCTGTAAGCCCTACTTCAATACCTGGAGGAATGTAGCCACAGAAAGCTGTTTTACATCTATTCCGTTGTCGATGGATCTACTCAACAACTGTGGTTTGACTTCTGTTGGCGATTTGCGGTTGAATAGGCCACACATTCCACCAAATATGACCAGGAAAGATGGTCGGAAGGAGAACAGTAGTGTATTCTGTTTCGCCGAAGGCCTCACCATGGTGTCCTACATGCCATACCCCCAGAAATTGGTCGTTCACCTGTCAACCATGCACACCCAGCCCACCATTGACAAGAATAAGAGGCCTGAGATCATCAATTACTACAATAGAAAAAAATCTGCAGTGGACAAATTTGACCAAATGACCAAACAGTATTCCTGCAGCCGAAAGACAAACAGGTGGCACTTATGCATGTTTTATTTTATAATCAATGCTGCCACCATCAATGCTTGGGTCATCAGCAACAATAATAAGAAAACACAACAGGAGGTGGAGCAGGCTCGAGGCCAGTTCATGCAGGACCTCGCTCTGAGGCTGGTCACACCCTGGGCCCAGAAAAGGATCGACTCTGGAAACCTTGGACGGAGATTGCAGTGGACCATAAAGGATATGGTGAAAATAAATGTCCCAAAGCAGTCCGTCCCGCCATCCCTACCCATAGCCAAGAGGTGTGGCTCGTGCACTGGGGAGGAAAAGAGGAAGTCCCAGAGTGTTTGTATAGCGTGTTACGAGCCTGTGTGTGACCTTCACTCATACATCACCTGCCTCAACTGCCAATAGTTGCAGCAGGTGGCGTGGTGTATCCAGTGTGCCTATGATGATGCCCTAACCTGTACTCTACAGAGAGGTCCTCCGTTACCCTCTGTACTGCTGTGTTGGCAACATAAGCTGTCTTCATGTAAATATACCATTTTCTTTGTTTCATTTATTATCCTTTTTTACGAAGGAACTAAACAGTTTATCATTCTCATCATCAAGTTTGTTATATCTTATGAAAAGGTTCTGCTTTACTGCTATGTACAGTCAATAAATGTATATAATTGTTGTAGGTGCTTTTTATTTTTCTTTAAGTGGGGTTCAATAATTCCCATTAGTTATTAAGTTATTTTTGAGCAACAAGATCCTAAAGGTATCGTATTATAAAATTAATACCTGACCACTTTAATTGTTATAATATACAGCAAGACTAACCATCAACAACTAGGGGCTTTATTTATCTGAGTACTATCATAATTATATACACTTCTTAATATAGTCATCATTAGTAATTCAGTAAATAAACTAACATACAATAAGGATTTAGTATTATTATTTCTATACTACCTTTTCTCTGATAGCCTCCCTCTCTTTCCCCTATTTCTTTGCCTCCTCTTGCCCCCTCAGCCTATTTCCTGGCACATCCCATTTCCATCCCTCTACACCTCCTTTCCCCATTTCCCGCCTCCCCCTCCTCCTACCCCCCCCCCCACTTTATTTAATTTCCCCTTCCCGGTGATATGTTTTCTCTCCCATCGCTTCTCTTCCTTTCGTAGTGTTGACTCTCTTTTCCTCCTTACCTATCTCTCTCCCACCTTCCTCTTCTCAGTACTCTCTTCCTCTCCTCTCAGTTCTCTGCTTCTGCTTAGTTCTCTCCTTCTCTCAGTTATTTCCTCTCCTCCTTCTCTTCCCTCTTCTCACCCCCTTCATTCTCTTAGATCCTTCACTTCCTTCCCTTCCCCCGGTCTTCCTTCTCCTCTTCCTCCTATCATTTCTGTCTTCTCTCATTTTCCTCCTCAACAGAGAAACAAAAAGAAAGAGATCAAGGCTAAGAAAAATGACTAAATAAGGAAATAGTAAAGAAAATAAGGATCCATATGTTAAAAAAATAGGGTTCGGAAAGGGGGGAGAGAGAGAGAGAGAGAGAGAGAGAGAGAGAGAGAGAGAGAGAGAGAGAGAGAGAGAGAGTCAGGTAAGAGGGAGGGAATTGGCTGGGGAGAGATGGGGAGGGGAGTAGGAGTAGAGAAGTGAAAGGGGAGTGATGAGAAAATGGAAGAAGAAATAGGACAATTATGAGAGTGACAGACAGGCACAAACAGACATTGAAACTTGGCCCTACTGCTTAAGATTAGAGGGGGGGGGGTTAAGAGGAGGGGGGAGACGGAGGTTAAGTGGGTGAGGATAAGGTAGAAGGGGTTGAAGGAGAAGAGAGAGAGAGAGAGGGAGAGAGAGAGAGAGGGAGAGAGAGGAGTGGGGGGGGGGGGGGGTTACACAGGTCAAATACCCCACGACAAGAAAAACTGCCCTTGGCCGCTACGTCGTAAGACCCCAGAAGTCAACACACCGCCAGGACCCGGACTGACTGCACACACACACACACACACACACACACACACACACACACACACACACTCGAGGTTTCATGAAAGGTTCCGTTACTCCCACATTCTGTTGCCTAATTCACTGTTTTCTATTTAACTCTACTTAATTTTAAAGAACCGTAATTGTTATTATTAATTAATTATGGATAACACTAATTCACGGTTATTGTTTTGGTTTGGTTTTTGCAGGTAATTCATTGTCCAGTTATAATAGATGGTATGTATTACTGCGTTAATTATAAACACTAACAACATTGATGTTAATTATAATAATAATAATAATAATATGAAGAACAACAATAATAATAATAATAATAATAATAATAATAATAATAATAAGATGATGATGAAGAAGAACAACAATAATAATAATGAATAATAATCGCTATTATTATATAAAGGTTGATTCATCTTCGATACATTCTTCATCCAAGTCATCGTTATTCCCTAGTTTCCAACTCTTCTTTTTATTTTTCTTCCTCTTCGTCTCCTCAACCTTCTCCGTAATTGGTGGAAACGTGATGACGTCATCATCCAATTATGACGTCACGGGGAACTCGACACCGCTCGGTAGAAGCCACAGTGTTATGACCCTTAACACGGCTCGACTCAGCGACTCTTTTGCCCTATTCCATTCCTTCAATTATTCCATAATCTTCTATTACCATAATTTGCTCCCACCATTTACTGGCCTCTTTTTCGTCCTTGTTCTTTTGAGTCTGGTGTTAAGGCAGCGCCCCAAGAACTATATTCATTAAAAGTAGTTAAACTTTTTATTCCCACACACTTAACTTTACTGTATCTTTTTTGGCATCTTTTTCGTATTTATTTTCCTACCTCTGAATCCTCTTTCATCTTGCAGACAAACTTCAGCAAAGCTAAGAGTCCATTGAGGTCATCTTGTCTGTCTATTTGTGGTATAAACCCTTGTCCGCGTTATATAGGGAGTCACAACTTACACACTGTGACAAAACATCACTGCTCTAATGCTTTTGTGTCGAGGTCAAACCCTATTGATTTTGAGGTCACTAACTCGAAGATCAAAAGGTCAACTTGGGTTAAATCACAGGGCGATAGGGTTTCCAGTTATTGATTTTTATTGTCATTTAATGATTCTCTTTTTGTTTTGGTTCTAATTTATCGAATATTCTCAACACCTATAGACTATACTACTACCACCACCCCTACAACCACCATCACCTTTACTACTACTACTATCCCCCACACGCATCAGTCAATAGCAACTCTCTCCTGTACATGACCTACTGCACATATCTCTTGTGTAGTTTAAGCTAAAGTTGTTTACATGATGTTTGGTTTTGTTTATTGCCAATTGAGCTTACCTAACCTAACCAAAGTTAACCTAAGTCTAACCTAACCAAAGTTAACCTAACTCTAGCCTAGCCTAACCCTAACCTAACTCTAACCCAACCTAACAAAAATTACCCTAACCTAACCTAACTTGACATAAGCCTAACCTAACCCAAGAGTAAGTTAGACCTAATCTAAACTAAATTTCAGGATGTTTCTATTTCTAGATCACCTGGTTAATGTCATCTAATTAGGTTAAGCCAAGACCCGTCAACCTCTCACTATGACGCACACAAACACACATATACATAAATACAGACATACAAACATAAGTGTTGGGTGAGACGGGAACAGTATTAAAAACCACAAGTAGTTGGAGATGTAAATAAATAACAGGAGTGTAAACGCCCTAAAAGTATAAACGCCACAGAAGTATAAACGCCTGAAACTCTCTGCTAGATTTAGATCGTAAATAATATCTGGCCGCCAAGGAAGATTAGATCACTATCCGAAATAGGAGCGAGTTGGATGCCAAGTAACGGCTGCTGGGTCTGTGTGTGTGTGTGTGTGTTTTCTTTTGTTTGTTTGTCAGGGCTAGGTAGATAAGGTCTGTAATGTAATATAGGCGTCATAAAGAGGAAGGAACACTATATACCCTGGGAATGTGATCTTCATTTGTTTTTCCATCAGTAAGGTAGTGGATCTGGAGACGCGCCAACTCAACACTACAGGAAATGGCGGGAAACAACTTAAAATTTTACGTTCGTAGATTATTACTATTTTTTTTTAACTCTTGCCACGTGATGAATTAAAAAGAAAATTATATAAGGGAAATAGTTAACTGATTAAACTTTGGACTGTGATGAAATAGAAATGAGGGGGAGGGGAGGGAAAATCTTGACAACATTTGGACGCTGTGGTGATCCTTGTGTTCATGACCTCTTATTCTCTTTTATTATCCTCCTCCTCCTCCTCCTCCTCCTCCTCCTCCTTCTTCTTCTCCTCCTTCTTTTCCTTCTTCTTCTGTTCCATAAATAAGAGAAACATACAACTCATTAATATCGCCAGAAAAACTGACCGAAAATGTAAACAATGTTGCCAATTTCCCCACCTACGACTCTCATCTGATCATGGAGTCGACCGCGGCGGAATTCTTATCAAAGCACACACACACACACACAGGTGGTATAAGACTATGGTGCCAGCAAGTGGTGTCAGAAGATGTGGCACCACTGTCAGAAGGAGACCACGACCACAACGTTGCACCTACGATTTGGCAACATTGTCTGATAAACGACATGGACACAATGTTAATATAAAGCCTGTGACTCGCCTACATAACCAATCCTAAAATAACCCTGTGTATTATTATTATTATTATTATTATTATTATTATTATTTACCATTGTTTTATATTCCTGAACTATCTTTGTACATAATAAACCTTAAAAACATAGAACTAATTAGAAAAGTGTGAATGTCTGTCTGTCAGTCTGATGAAAAATGATAAAGTGAAGAATTTCGTGTCTGATGCTTTACTGTGTATGTGTGTCGGGGGAAGGGGGGGGGTGGCAGGTGTGTGTGTGTTTTTACAGGTATGCAGCAGCCAGGTTAGGTTAATTACACAGGTAAAATAAACAAAATTGGAGTGACTAACCTTACCTTCCTATACACCTGTACAGCATAACTAAATAAATGGTTTTAATCAACAACCATATTCTACATAAGTCATACCTTGAAGACAGCGGCCTTGGTAACACTGTCATCACACGGGTCTTGGCAATACTGTTCAGTTCTGCACATCGACCAAAGGTACACACATGTAGTACTGACACAGACACAGTTATGATTGGTTGACACACACACAGTTAGGATTGGTTGGTTCCTTTTGCGTCTCTCTTCACGTCATTCCCAAATTCTCCTGCGGTTCCTGTTACAAGAAACAAATGATTAAGGTAGGTTAGGTTAGGTTAGATTTGGTTAGGTTAGGTTTGGTTAGGTTAGGTTTGGTTAGGTTAGGTTTGGTTAAGGTTAGGTTTGGTTAGGTTAGGTTAGGTTAGGTTAGGTTTGGTTAGGTTAGGTTTCGTTAGGTTAGGTTTGGTTAGGTTAGGTTTGGTTAAGGTTAGGTTTGGTTAGGTTAGGTTAGGTTAAGGTTAGGTTTGGTTAGGTTAGGTTAGGTTTGGTTAGGTTAGGTTAGAGAAGACTGTCCTCTACAGGTATTAACTTAAGCATATATAGGGAGCACCTGAAGATTAACCACTACAACAAAACCTGACTTAACACTCTAACCTAACCTAACGCCACACCCCAAGTAAGCATTAAGGGCGGTTAAGTTTCAGATGACATAAGCTGGGAGGGGGAGGGGGGAGAGGGGGAGGGGGAGGAGGGAGAGGGGGAGGGGGAGGAGGGAGAGGGGGAGGGGGGAGGAGGGAGGAGGTGCTAATCATCAGGTAATAAAAAAATATATATTCTTTTTTTTCTTTAATTACATCAACAATAAGACAAAAACAACACAAAGACAAAACAAAATAACAAAAACTGAAAACAAATAAACAAAATAAACAAATACAACAAGAACAAAAAACTAAATAAAACAAATAAAAAAAAAAAACATTATTAATTTTTTCACTTATTAAAACTTTCGTGATCATATATTTTTGATTTATATTTAGTTCTTTCGTGTTCGTCTGCACACTCCATAAACTACCTCTACCTTGGGTGATCGATGAACCCCATAATGAACACTGTGACTCCTGTTGTCTCGGTAGGGGTTGTCAAAATCCTTCATCAGTTGTGTCATATTTTTTCAACACAATTTTGTATAGACAGTTATTTGGGTGTGTTTGTGGGAGTGATAGTGCCAGACAGGTTGTGAGTGGCACAGTGTCAATTGGGGGTGATGTTTACGACGGTGTTTATAATATTACCACCAAAACAACAACAACAACATCAACAACGCACATCTTCGTTACATCAGCTGATCTACCAACACGTGTCTTTATTTACAATATAAACACAAGCCAAACACGACCTTATAACCAAGATATCTTAAGCTCATATTCCTTTAAAAAAATTCCTACACAACTTCACTTTAAGGTCAACCGAATATGAACTTAAAATAATGATGTCTTAAGGTTGAAATTCCATTCTGAAGATTCTTAAACGAGATATGAATAATCTCAAGGGTATTTAGTCTTTATATATAATAGAATTAGAAGCTATAATAGTATGGTTTGAGATAAGGATGATGAAGAAGCTCTATAATTTGGCAGGGTCGATATATAATTGGAAATAATTGAAGGAAATTGTATAATTGGGGAGTTATTATTAATAGTGATGGTGGTGATGGACACACACACACACACATAAACACACACACACACACACACACACACACACACACACACACACACACACACACATACATACACACACACACACACACACACACACACGCACACAAGCACACACACATAAACACAAGCACACACACATAAACACAAGCACACACACACACATACACATAAACACACACACACACATACACATAAACACACACACACACACACACACACACACACACATACACATAAACACACACACACACACACACACACACACACACACACACACACACAGGTCTAATTAATTACTGGAGTACCTCAAATATTCTAAGAACGAGGCCACGCCGAGTTACTTCCTTGAGAGAGAGAGAGAGAGAGAGAGAGAGAGAGAGAGAGAGAGAGAGAGAGCACCTGTACGTGGTATGGCCTTCAATAACACGTAACACCTCTCCATCTACCTGATGATTCACCTTACCTTAATTGTTCTAGCTGGTAATAGACAAATCTTACCACACAAACATGGGAGAATCAATCTTTGTGTCGTAACTTAAGTGGGTCAGGTATATACGTTCTCACATCACCAGTTAGAAGTCAAAATTAACGTAGGAACCTTTGAGAATCCATGTTTGTGTCGTAACTTAAGTGGGTCAATTACATCCGTTCCTCAACTTATCAGTTAGGAGAGAATTTTTATCTTACGTCCTTCTAAGAGAAACAGTTAAGAGAGAGTGCCATTGAGTGCCAGGTCAGCTAACAAGTGCGTAGTTCGTACCCTCTGACACTACGCTATACTAGGGTCAGGCGCCGGGAAGAGTGCCATGCTGTGTGCCAATGGTTGAGAATAGTGCCAGTTATTTATGTTACAAATTGAAGGATACTAATAACCAAACCAAGCCTAACCAAATCAAACCAAACCAAGCCTAACCAAATCAAACCTAACCAAACCAAACCAAACCTAACCTAACCAAACCAAGCCTAACCAAATCAAACCTAACCAAACCAAGCCTAACCAAACCTAACCAAACCAAGCCTAACCAAACCTAACCAAACCAAACCAAACCAAACCTAACCAAACCAAACCTAACCAAACCTAACCAAACCAAACCAAACCTAACCTAACCAAAAATACTCATATATACCTGCACTGTATACTTATATTGTTTGTATACCTGTAGAGATAGATAGATAGATAGATAGATAGATAGATACTATTGATCAATGGATAAAAAGTATGGGAGAGAAGGGTGTGTGTGTGTGTGTGTGTGTGTGTGTGTGTGTGTGTGTGTGTGTGTGTGTGTGTGTGTGTGTGTGTGTGAGACAGACATATACAGATACAATATAATAATAATAACAATAACAACAACAACAATAACAACAACAACAAATACAAACTCTCCTTCATCAGTCTTAACAAAAAAATATCAACAGCTTAAAAAGTGCAGATAACGAAGACCTCATCATAAATAGTCAACTACCTTAATTAACTAGATCAGCCTAATTACCGAGAAAATGAGAGAAAAAATAATAAATATCTAATTATCTCTGTATATATTTAGTATTTCTGTTGTTGGATGTAATTACAATAATAACTAGAGCTTTATAATTATTTTATATTTATGTTGAGAGATAGATATATAGAGATAGACAGATAGATAGACAGATAAAGACGGATAAACATAGAGAGAGAGAGAGAGAGAGAGAGAGAGAGAGAGAGAGAGAGAGAGAGAGAGAGAGAGAGAGATCCAGAATTCTCTACTAACAACCATTAATGATCTTACTTCTGTCATAATCTAGTCACGAAACCATTCTGGTGTGTGTGTGTGTATGTATGTGTGTATAGGAGATCCTGATCACCTACGCAGACGCGTATGCACGTTTCGGCCTTGAGGTGAATGTACGTAAGACTCAGATTCTCTTTCAGCCTGCCCCTGGTTCAGACACCCCTCCACCATCCGTCCACCTTAACGGTACTGCCCTCTCTAATGTTGCCCACTTTCGGTATCTCGGCTCCCACCTGTCCACCACCGCAGACATCGATGAAGAGATTCAGCATCGGTTCAGATGTGCATCTCAATCCTTTGGCAGACTCCGTACCCGTGTCTTCAGCTGTAGGGAGCTGAAATTATCTACACCCTGATAATGTGGCAGTGAGACGTGGGCCACATACAGGAGGCACCTCAAGGCACTTGTAAACTTTCACCAACGGTGTCTATGTTCCATCCTCCGAGTTTGCTGGGAAGACAAGAGAACAAATGCCAGTATTCTTGCTGACACCAACTGTAGGAGCATCGAGGCTACCATTATCCATGAGCAACTACGCTGAACTGGCCATGTTACCCGCATGATCGACAGTAGACTGCCAAAGCAGCTACTTTACAGTCACCTCACGAATAGTAAACGTAACGCTGGCGGGCAATTGAAAAGATATTTGGATAGTCTTAAGACAAACCTGAAAAAGTGCCAAATCGACCCCCTCACCTGGGAGACGATTACTCCACACCGTAACGCTTGGAGGAGCACCTCACGAGAAAGTGTCAATACTTTCGAGTTATCCCGACTGCATACCTAGGCAGACAAGCGCCAACGCCGGGAAGACGCTGTCGCCGCCCCTCCCGCACTAAATGTAGCCCTCCACATGTGCAACATCTGTGAACGACCCTGCCGGTCCCGTATCGGTCTCTCGAGTCACCCCAGAACTCACCAATGAAGATGACATCCTTAATAACTCTTTCATTGTATCATAGCTGGATGATCGTCATACTTGATTTGGAGTGACAGAAAAGTAGTAGCAGTGGGTGTGTGTTTTAATGACGTCAGCCAACAATGTATTTAGAAACCGTAAAAACCTGACATCTCACTTTCATCACTCTAGATGTCGTCCCCCCCCCCCCTAAATACTACCCTAATTTATATGATTTACATGACCAGGCGGTTGATGGGAGAATAGCAGTCAAGTTGTACATACGAATCACCTTATGGCAAATCTGCTATTTTTCCCATCAATATGACCCCACTATCCTCCAATTTTATCCCAATTTGACCCCACTGTACCCCCCCCAAAAAAAAACTACTCTTACATGACCCCAATTTGACCCCACTGTACCCCCCAAAAAAACTACTCTTACATGACCCCAATTTGACCCCACTGTACCCCCACTCCAAAAAAACTACTCTTACATGACCCCAATTTGACCCCACTGTACCCCCCCAAAAAAAAACTACTCTTACATGACCCCACTGTACCCCCCAAAAAAACTACTCTTACATGACCCCAATTTGACCCCACTGTACACCCCCCAAAAAAACTACTCTTACATGACCCCAATTTACCCTGAATCACTAGCCATACCTTCCCTTCCCCTGAACTATGGCAGCAGCGTACAGGTCAGGGAGGAGCAGCACGAGTGTAGGACTTTGCATATGCATCACGTTATCACAGGTCAGCTCACTGGACAAGTTCCCTGCGTCGTGTATGCCGTGTCCCCTGCCTCTATTATTCACAAGGGGATGAATAATACATCACGGACAATGTTCCTCACTGGTAAATCCAACGACAGTGTAGATTATGCTTCGATTTTTTATTAATATTTTTTTTTTATACAGTAAATATATCAGATGGTCTGCGTTTTTGTTTTGTCCTTGATTTTTTTGTTTGTTTGTCATTTGTACTTTTTTTTTTATACTGTATGTTTATATATTGGATTTTATTACTTTTACTTTTTATTCGCGTTTTTTATAATAACTTTGAAAAGCAGTAACAGTAGCAATAGTAATAGAAGTAAACCCACAAGATCCTTTACATCATCACCCCCCCCCCCCCCCACCATAAGACAGACACACAGACTCATTTACAAAACGTAATGCTACGGAGTTCCCAGGAAGCCTAGTCTAGTCAACACCACTTTCGTCACCACCGCCCAGGGCTACATTATCTCACCAAGGGGCTTCCCAGGTTGGTCATATCCCCCTCCTCTAAAAAAAATCCCTAACCACACAAACAACGATAACGCGGTTTGTGTTATCTTAAAAGGAAATGACATTGATGTAATTTTAAACAATGGTAATGTCGGCTGGGGTTAGGTGTGGGGAAGGGGGGTGGAGGGGAGCTCATAATGTTAACTTAACCTAAATTATTATTATTATTATTATTATTGTTATTATTATTATTATTACTATTATTATTATTATTATTATTATTGCATTACTTCTCTCGTATCACCGTATAATATTTCACTAATTACTAGTACCAATAAATATTATTCAGCAGCATTTTCGAGTAAACTATTCTTATTTACTATATCAGTCCAAAATTTTTGAATAAACTCATTAAGTATGCATAAAAATAAAATTAGTTTAAAAGATTGTATAATGCGAGGTCAAGAGGACATAAATGTATTTTTATAAGTATGTGGTTTACCCGAAAAAATAAAAGCATTGATGTGGGCATTCGCAGTTGAAGAAACGTCACGGATATACACCACTATTTTTAAATAATACAGTAATTGGCTTATAATTACGTTCATATTCACTTGTATAAATAAAGAAATATATTTCTAGTTTTATTATTTGCTTAAGAATTATTGAAATCTTGCCGAAGCAATAAGTCGAATTTACCCAGTCTGACGTACTTATAGTATTAATCCACAATTACCGTATAAAGTAATGGTCATTCGGCAATTAAAGTCCTTAAATAAATTGCACAATATATTATCCTAAATTACACATACAGAACTTAATAATAAACTAACCTTTCCTAGAGATATTTTCATGGAGACTTGTCATTTGGTCGTGTGGTAAATACGGCGTATAAGTTCACCTTCTGCTACATCAATCTTCTCCTTATTTTCTTGCTCAGTTTTACGATATCACGACTCCTTGAACTTTTCTATGATAGATACTACCACTTGATGTCCACCTACTGTCATGATTTACACGGTACGGGGATTAATTAAGTCACAACATTTGAAGGCAACAACAGCTGACAGACGCGTCACTAGTACTGGACCCTGCCTGTGGTCGGTGGTGGTGAGGGACGGTTATTCAGGTGGAGAGCAGCGTATTTAAGTGAACAACTAGATATTTCTTATAATCAGGTGACTATAACTAAAATCAGAAGAAATTGCGTCATGAGATATTATTAATTAATTAGTAATAGTGTGGTGAGGAGAGCATAAGTGTGTGGCTAAGTAGTCTGCAGGAAAGAGGCGCCAAAAGAATATTCTAGTATATAATTACAGCGTCTCCGTAGAAAATACTTAATTAATGTGAATAATGCATTGATATGTGAACAACATTTTTAGCAGTAAATAGAAAGTTAGAAATAGTAAAATGTGAATTGTTAACTTTTGATCCGGCCAACAAATTATACCCGGAAGTGAAACAAGAAGCCATTGTATACATCCATACTTGATATAAATCTCCTAAGTTTCCAACGGCTCTATGTTTACTGATGCTGAAACACACATTACTAAAAGGAGTCTTCTCAATATTAAAGGTTAGTGTGATTTAGTACTGTATTAGAATAACGTAATTTTCAACAAGTTTCAAGTTTTGGCTCAGACGTTGAGTAATAGTCGACATGTTCTGCCTAAACAAACTCTTGCTGTTTAGTTTATACGAAAGCGAAGGTAATAATGCAGAATATGGAAGAATAACTTAAATATCTACCTGAATATTAAATTTGCTATATGCCAAGCTGATAGATTTTTGTTAATGGGTAAAATAACTAGTCATTAACTTCGCCTATCAGTCACGTTAGTTTTTTTTTTTTCAGTCTTTCATAAATTTGACGTTAGGTGGAATTTAATGCCTAACCAGTGTTTAATGATGAGTGCAAACGATGATAGACCTTAGTTATATAAGAACAGTCACATAACATCAATAGATAGATCACCCAAGTCTATAGTTAGTTACGTTTGAGTGTTAATTCAGGGTTTTAGTTACGTGTACAGGCTAAAGCTGAACCAAATCTTAAGTTAGTTACGTTTGAGTGTTAGTTCAGGTTAATAGTTACATATTAAGGGTAAAACTGAATAAGATAGTTATGCCTGGATGTTATTTTTAGTCGGCTTGTGAAATTCAATGAAAAATGGGGGGGGGGGGGGGTCGAGCTGAAATTACACCTTGCTAAAAATGGACTAGGCTTGTGCTCTGCGACTCAAACATTGAAAACTTGAATGGTTGGGTGGTGCTGAGATTACCCCTTGGAATTAAAGATTAGATTAGGTTAAGTTAGGTTAGGTTTGGTTTGATTAGTGTAATGGCTCACGGCCTGACTGGGGTGAGGTTGGGTTTGAATGAGATTCGTTCAGTATTACACGACAATGTTTTATTCAGTCATACCTGGAAATACATGTCCCACTATCAGCTGTAAATACCAAACACACAAACAGTATCCATCATACCTCGTATTTATCTCATATCTAATAATAATATCAATCAAGTGATTAACTTCTCAAGTTGGCTGAATACAAATTGCTCAAACTCACTTGTGACGGATCTGTTGTTATGGCACGCTTAAGAACAGTAGTAGACGGTTTGGGGTGAGTTAACACCGTACACTGGGTCACTGACGCACAGTTGCTTGATATTTGTTAGAAGTCGTCTCCGGACATGAAACCAGACCACCTCATGTACTCACTGCATCTAACACACTGCCCTCCTATGCCTCGCCTGCTCACTGTCCTCACACACTATCATCCTATAGCTGAAACCCACATCTCATTCTCTTATCGAGTAGCTAATGAACTTGTCGCTGACGCTTCCAAATACAACCCTCATCTCTCTCTCCTCTCTCTCCCCCTTCCCTTCTCTTCCTAGCCTTTGATCAAACTACACATGCCTAGAACATTCTCAGCACTTGACAGAAACTTCGTTCAGTTGGGCAATACGCAAGCGACGTAGCATGCACTAGGCTGCTCTGTTCAGCAACCAAGT
>CAUDMG010002704.1:1135000-1137500 GCA_958450375.1 Homarus gammarus
ATGAATAACACGAATAACACTTACCAGGACACATCGTTGCCATATTGGAGAATAATCCCTCAATACAACCTCCTTCCCCCTTCCCCTTCCCCTCCTTCCCCCTTCCCCTCCTTCCCTCTACCCCTTCCCTCTCCCCCTTCCTTTCCCCCTCCCTTCCCCGAGTTTAAAACACGGTGTTATCTTCTTGTATGCAGTTTGCGAGGGTCTTCATAGCGTAGTTGACGTATGATGATGACAATAAATCGGTGGAATTACAGTCATGTGACAGGACAGTGACTGGTAATTACAGAGTGACTGGCAAGGTAACTGTTCCAGGCCACTTGTTGTCTGTACGAGTGAAATTGTCCGGGCTCACTCATATTATAGATATATGCTTTATAACCTTGGCTGTTAGGTTTGCCATCAACTAACTTAACTTAACCCAAACCTAACCTAACCTAACTTAACTTAACCCAAACCTAACCTAACCTAACCTAACCTAACCTAACCTAACCTAACTTAACTTAACCCAAACCTAACCTAACCTAACAACCTTAGAACCCATGTAATATACAGGGTATGTTTTTGTGTAAAGTTTCAGGTCTGTAACTGCTTCCATTTTGGTGCTATGGTTGGAACAGACAGACAGACGGACGGAGAACCAGACAGGCATACACAAAAACAGGCAGAACGACGTACACACACACACACACACACACACACACACACACACACACACACACACACACACACACACACACACACACGTGAGCGCTTTTTGTAAACAATAAATATATCTCTCTGTTAACTGTGATCTACATATTCTTTCTCTTTTCTCTCCCTCTCTCACTCACCCTCGTTCTCTCTCTCCCTCTCTCACTCACCCTCTCTCTCTCTCTCCCTCTCCCTTCCTTTGCACTGACATTTTTATTCTCTCTCCCCGTTCCATCTCTCTCTTTGTCTGTCTGCCTGTCTGGTGTCGCTGTCTGTGTTTGTCGCTGTCTCGTTGTCAATCAGCCTGTCTATTTCTGTCTGGCTGCCCGTATGTCTGGTGTATCTGTGTGTCTGTCCCGTTGTCTATTTGTGTGTCTGTCTGCCTGTCTGCTTCTGTCAGTCTGTCTGTTTCTTTGTCGTTCGTGATCCTTCAACGTCACACGAAAAAAAAAACATTAAAAAAACACAAGAACGACAAAACCAAATAAGAGAGACAAACAGGCAAACGAACACTACACCACAGCTCATCTAGGGAGGGAAGGAGGGGGGGGGAGGGAAGGAGGGGGGGGAGGGAAGGAGGGGGAGGGGGTGTTGTCGTGAATGTCAATGATGACTCGTATTTAGCGGCCCTCGCGTTGGCAACACCACCACCACCAGCGTCACATGACTCAGGCAGCTTCAGGTAAACACAGGTGAATCTCGCCCTTGTGGCCTGGTAGACTTTAGGGCGATTTTATCTTTTGCTGTCTCTTAGGTATTGGCGGGTGAGTAGGGGGGAGGAAGGGGGTTAGGAGGGAGGGAGGAGGGGGTTAGGAGGAGGAGGGGGTTAGGAGGGAGGGAGGAAGGGGTTAGGAGGAGGAGGGGGTTAGGAGGAGGAAGGGGGGAGGACGGCGCGTTGGCAGGAGTGTTGTGTGAGAAAGAGAGAGAGAGAGAGAAGGGGGATACAAAGAGAGAGAGAGAGAGAGAGAGAGAGACTGGATACAAATAGAGAGAGAGACTGGATACAAATACAGAGAGAGATAAATAGAGAGAGAGAGAGAGAGAGAGAGAGACTGCAGGTCAGCATTTATCGCCAGGAGTTGCCGCTTTCACTTTAATTTCTATTTTTAACCCCCAGCTGTGAGATTAAAGCGACGTTCAGATGGAATGGGGAGGTGAGAAGGAGGAGGGAAGAGGGCAGGGGAGGAGGAAGGAAGGAGAGGAGGGAGGAAGGTGGGATGGAAGAGGTAGAAGAAGAGGAGGGGGAGGGAGGAAGGGGGGAGGGAGGGAGGAAGGTGGGATGGAAGAGGTAGGAGAAGAGGAGGGGGAGGGAGGAAGGGGGAGGGAGGGAGGAGAGGAGGGAGGAAGGTGGGAAGAGGGCAGGGGAGGAGGAAGGTGGGAAGAGGGCAGGGGAGGAGGAAGGTGGGATGGAAGAGGTAGGAGAAGAGGAGGGGGAGGGAGGGGAAGGGAGGAAGGTGGGAAGAGGGCAGGGGAGGAGGAAGGAAGGAGAGGGGGAGGAGGAAGGTGGGATGGAAGAGGTAGGAGAAGAGGAGGGGGAGGGAGGAAGGGGGGAGGGAGGGAGGAGAGGAGGGAGGAAGGTGGGATGGAAGAGGTAGGAGAAGAGGAAGGGGAGGGAGGAAGGGAGGAGGTAGGAGAAGAGGAGAGGAAGGGAGGAAGGTGGAGTTTAAGGGGATATAATTAATTGTGTTTATTTACCTGTGACTAATTATAAACAGGTTAATTAAAAGAATCATCTGAATTAACCAGTCTAACGTTTCCTGGGGCCTGGGGGGGGGGGGGTTAGGTTAGGTTAGGTTAATATGCTAGG
>CAUDMG010002704.1:1145000-1175000 GCA_958450375.1 Homarus gammarus
AAAAAAAAAAAAGGGGACCCACAAAATAACTATCATACATCTAGATCAAAGGTTTTTAAAGCATTTTTAACCTTGGGCCACTGACAAATAAATTTATGTAACATATTATCAGTTTTTAACTGACCATCACTAAGGTTTATTGATTTTAATTCCTTAATCAAACTAGCTATATATACTGTATATATATATATATATATATATATATATATATATATATATATATATTATATCTTGATAAAATCACACGGGAAAAGGGAAACAAAGGAGCACCTTAGCTTTTGTCTTTATTCAAGACATATATATATATATATATATATATATATATATATATATATATATATATATATATATATATATATATATATATATATTAATTAGTCCCAGAAAAATGTCCCTACCTCCCTCCCTCCCTCCCTGCCCGGTCCCTGAGAGACTGTGAATTGGACAGAGGGAGGGAGGGAGAAGGTAGGCAGGGAGGGAGATATTGAATTGAAACAGTTTATTTAGCCAGAAAAACACAGATACAGAGTGTATAATGATAACAATATTAACATGGCTGAGAACCTGAACTCTCCTGTAGGCACCTGATATATACTATACGTTTATCTCAAGGAAGTATTATGTAACATTTAGTATCATCTGGAATAGTACAATAGCATAGTGGTAATAAGAACATCTCATAATGTCACCACGGTTATCACTTCATTATTTATAAAGAGGTTGGCGTATTCCTCTATAATATATTAATGATTTATATAATTTAGTTTATTTCATATATAACTTTATATGTTGGTTATTCATTTGAGTTATTTATCCGTGAATATTTTTTTTATTGTTTTATAATTGATTACTAATTGTTGTTTTTTTTCAATAGGGTTTTGTTCAGCGGGGAATAAACTATTACGTGTGCTGTGAACCGCCTTTATTAAAAATTAAAAAAAATAATTCTCTCTCTCTCTCTCTCTCTCTCTCTCTCTCTCTCTCTCTCTCTCTCTGTTTGACGTCACCACTATAAAAAAGTCGAATACTCAATAGCGAAACATGTGTGTGTGTGTGTGTGTGTGTGTGTGTGTGTGGAAGGTCAGGTGTGAGGGTTCCTTCGACACCTCATTAGCGTCGTGTTGTTTACCTGCTCATTGTATGAATGGTAAACAGGAAAAGGTGTTGTTTGTTTGTTTACCTTTGTTTTGGTGTGTGTGTGTGTGTGTGTGTGTGTGTGTGTGTGTGTGTGTGTGTGTGTGTGTGTGTGTGTGTGTGTGCCCCGGGACGGTTTGAGAATATTGATTAAGAAGCGGTGGTGGTGATGGTGGTGGTGGTGCTGGTGCTGGTGCTGGTGGTGGTGGTGGTGGTGGCAGTTGCTTCCTCATCATGTAGGGATGTTGCATGCGAGAGAGAGAGAGAGAGAGGTATGCAAGATTAGAAACGAGAGAAACAGATATAGATAGATAGATAGATAGATAGACGAGAGAGAGAAAGAGAGAGAGAGAGAGAGAGAGAGAGAGAGAGGTATGCAAGATTAGAAAAGAGAGAAACAGATATAGATAGATAGATAGATAGACGAGAGAGAGAGAGAGAGAGAGAGAGAGAGAGAGAGAGAGAGAGAGAGAGAGAGACTTTCACTGTCCCGTTAAGCTTAGTTCATTAATCCACAATATATTTCTCACCTTTTATTCCAGTTACATTCAATTTTTTTCTTCTATTTTCTAGCAGTACAAAACATCCTACTTAAAACCCCTTACCTTGTGAATAAAAAAAATATACAGTATTTTATTTTAGTATGTTTTGTTTGATGTGGGGGGGGGTGGGGGGGAGGGGAGGTGGGGGGGGGGAGGTGGGGGGGAAGGGAGGTGGGGGGTGGGGGGAGGTGGGGGTGGGGGGAGGGGAGGTGGGGGGTGGGGGGAGGGGAGGTGGGGGGTGGGGGGAGGGGATTGTATTTTTATTTTTTATTTGAGATTAATGGTATATTGAACGACATGGCAACTCGGTTTGTTTATTGACTGATGACGTCACTTTCCCGCGTTCCTGTGATGTTTGTTTACAGCTGAGGAGTGCGCGCGCTTTTTTTTTCCCTTAGGGAGAGAGGGTGATAGAGAGAGAGGCCTTAGGGAGAGAGAGATAGAGGGAGGGAGAAGGTGAGAGAAAGTGAGGGAGATAAAAGGAGAAGAGAGATATAAAGGGAGAGAGAGCGTGAGAGAGAAAAGGAGAAAGTGAGAGAGAGAAATGGAGAAAGTGAAAGAAAGAGCCAGACAGACTATAATATTCTCTCTCTTGTGTTGTTTAAGTAATTGTCAATAAACTCTTCATGTGTATTACCTTATCTTACACCTGTACAATTTAGAATCCAAAATGTCCACAATAATTAAACAGTGACTCTTTTAAGTTTAACCCAGCTTAGGTTAGGTTAGGTTAGGTTAGGTCACTTTATAACAGTTTAAGAAGTGTTGTGATGTGTTGTGGTGTGTTGTGTTGGTTACAGTTCAGGTATTGTTATGTTGTGGTTATAGTTCAGGTGTTGTGTTGTGTTGTGTTGTGTTGCGGTGTGGCGTGTTGTAGTGTGTTGTAGTGTGGTGGTTACAGTTCAGGTATTGTTATGTTGTGGTTATAGTTCAGGTGTTGTGTTGTGTTGCGGTGTGGCGTGTTGTAGTGTGTTGTAGTGTGGTGGTTACAGTTCAGGTATTGTTATGTTGTGGTTATAGTTCAGGTGTTGTGTTGTGTTGCGGTGTGGCGTGTTGTAGTGTGTTGTGTTGTGGTGGTTACAGTTCAGGTATTGTTATGTTGTGGTTATAGTTCAGGTGTTGTGTTGTGTTGCGGTGTGGCGTGTTGTTGTGTGGTGGTTACAATTCAGGAGGTGCTGTGGTGCATGGTGTGGCGTGACGTGGTGTGGCGCGTGGTGTGGCGTGTTGTCTTGTGTTGTGGTGGTTGGAGACATACTGTATGACCTTAACCTCTGACCAGTCTCAACCGGAAGCAGTGGGTTACCGGCCGTGTGACCCCTCAGCCAGCCGGTATACTGCACCACTTTAAAGGATACAGCTCCAAGCGGCGTGACGACTATACCAAGCGAGTCAGTCTACCTAACCTAACCTAACCTAGTACTGACTATGATGGGAGAATGAATGAATAATAATAATAATGATGATGATGATGATGATGATGATGATGATAATAATATTGACGTTATTTCAGGGTGGTATCAGTGATGTCTTACCATTTTCTGAACTGTTAGGTTAGGTTAGGCGAGGGTTGGGTTAGTGATATGGTTAGGTTAGGCGAGGGTTGGGTTAGTGATATGGTTAGGTTAGGCGAGGGTTGGGTTAGGATATGGTTAGGTTAGGCGAGGGTTGGGTTAGTGATATGGTTAGGTTAGGTTTTAAGTTTTTATTTTTTTTCGGAAATGGGGATTGGTATCTATATATAGAGCTTGCTGACGCACCACCTCACAATTCTTCCAGTATTCGTCGTCAGGTCATTCATCAACAAATCAATCACAATGTCCACAACTTGGCTGGCTGTGCTGGCTGTGCTGGCTGGCTGTCCTGGCTGGCTGGCTGTCCTGGCTGGCTGTCCTGGCTGGCTGGCTGTCCTGGCTGGCTGGCTGGCTGGCTGGCTGGCTGGCTGTGCTGGCTGGCTGGCTGTGCTGGCTGGCTGGCTGTGCTGGCTGTCCTGGCTGGCTGGCTGTCCTGGCTGGCTGGCTGTCCTGGCTGGCTGGCTGGCTGGCTGGCTGGCTGGCTGTCCTGGCTGGCTGGCTGGCTGGCTGGCTGGCTGGCTGGTCATTTGAATATTAAACTTGATAAAAGCTCCACCTCTGTGCCTCGATGGGGTAGGTGATGGGAATGGGGGGTGAGGTCCAGGGAGGGGGGGGAGGTCCAGGGAGGGGGGGAGGTCCAGGGAGGGGGGGATGAGGTCCAGGGAGGGGGGGGAAGGTACAGGGAGGGGGGGGGGAGACACATTGACCGCGCCTTTTCACCATATTTAAATCTCGGCCGTTTTGCTCCACGCTCATTGGTTCGTTGGGACTTGACTTGACCCGACGCGACAGTTCTCATTGGCTGAGCTGTGGAAAGGACTCCCCCCCCCCACCTAGACTACCCCCCCCCCAACGTTACCTCCCTCCCCCCCCCCCTCTTTGCACCACCACCTCGATAGGGTTAGGTTAGGTTACAAGAATGAAGCACACACACACACACACACACACACACACACACACACACACACGCTGCCTTCGTCAATACCGTTCATGCGAAAACTCTAATAACAGAGGTGGTGATCTACCTCCTCCTCCTCCTCCTCCCTCTGTTGGTGATCTTCCTCCTCCTCCTCCTCCTCCTCCTCCTCCCTCTGTCCCTCTGTTGGTGATCTTCCTCCTCCTCCTCCTCCCTCTGTCTGTTGGTGATCTTCCTCCTCCTCCCTCTGTTGGTGATCCTTCTCCTCCTCCCTCTGTTGGTGATCCTTCTCCTCCCTCTGTTGGTGATCCTTCTCCTCCCTCTGTTGGTGATCCTTCTCCTCCTCCCTCTGTTGGTGATCCTCCTCCTCCTCCCTCTGTTGGTGATCCTTCTCCTCCTCCCTCTGTTGGTGATCCTTCTCCTCCACACACACATCCGGGGCCTGGACGCCACTGAATTTTTTAACGTTAAGGTAAAAACAAAACAATTCAAGTCTGTTTTGATTGTGTTGTGTTGTGTTGTGTGTGTTTCTGAGTGTGTTGTGTTGTGTGTGTTTCTGAGTGTGTTGTGTTGTGTTGTGTTGTGTGTGTTGTGTTGTGTTGTGTGTGTTGTGTTGTGTTGTGTTGTGTGTGTTTCTGAGTGTGTTGTGTTGTGTGTGTTTCTGAGTGTGTTGTGTTGTGTGTGTTTCTGAGTGTGTTGTGTTGTGTGCGTTGTGTTGTGTTGTGTAATAATAATAATAATAATAATAATTAACGGTTTATTGAAAGAGCTTGGCAGCCAGAAGGCTGAAAATATACAGTTACATATTTGGGGAGTGGGTTACGAATTACAAATAATATACAAGTAACATAAGTGACACAAATAAGACATATAATAACTTAGATGGGGAAAAGCTCAAACTACAGTTCAATTCAACATAGTGACAGTGTTACAGTATTACAAGTTATTGATAATTTTTACAATGGTTGGGACTGGGCTGTTCTTATAGCGATCAGTTCGTGCACGTATGGGCTGGATGCGGTTGTGGTGTCGAACAGCAATTCTCGGACAAGGGACCTCGGGTGGTAGTAGGAGCCGGTGTCGGGGATGGTGTAGAAGCTTCTTACCAAATTTGCAGATGAGGTCGTGGTGATGGTCAGTGAGAGTCGAAAGGGTCAGTGTGTTGAGCGCTTCTTGATATGTGGAGTAGGAGGAGGAGAGAATAATCTTGCATGCCCTCTTTTGCACTTTTTCTAGGTGTTTACGTTGTGTGGCATTTAGGGAGGAAGACCAGGTGGGGGAGGCATAGGTGAGCTTGGGAAGTATGAATGTTGTGTAAACACTGAGGAGCTCGTGTGCAGGAACTCCGAGGGACTTGAGTCGGCGGAGGAGGTGGAGACGGAAACTGGAGGATTTGACAACTTCATTGACGTGTGGTTTCCAATTTAGTTTGTTGTCTATGGTGACGCCGAGGAGCTTCGTGGAATCTACGACCTGGAGTGTGTTCGGACCTAGAGTAATGGAAGGAGGTGGGACAATGTCGGAGGAGAGGTTGATGTGCATAACCATGGTCTTGGTATGGTTGATGGTGACATGGTTGTTGGTAGCCCAGTTTTGGAGACTGTTCAATAAATCCTGAAGGGCGGTATAGTTGGGAGCAGAATTGTTGACGCTGATCCCAATGGTGGAGTCGTCGACATATTTCCAGCGAGCAGGGGTTTCTCTTAGGGCATCATTGATGAGCATAAGGAAGCAGAGTGGTCCCATCTTGGTGCCTTGGGGGACGCCACAGGTGAGTGACTGAAAGGTGGAGACAGCCCCTCGGAAGCGTACAGCTTGGCGTCGGTCACTGAGGAAGTCTGTAAGCCATGGTATGAGGCTTCTTCGAAGCCCGAGGTCAATAGCTTTGTTGATGATTATATTGTGGTCGACTAGGTCGAACGCTTTAGTGAAATCAATGAAGGCGACAGCTACAGACGTTTTTCGTTTCTCGAGATGGCGGTATATGTAATCGAGAAAGCTGACAAGACAGTGAGTGGTGGAGGAAGTTTTCATGTTGCCAAATTGCTGAGGGTCTACGACTCCTGCAATATCAGCATAAGCCCAGTCGAACACAAAACTTTCACAGATTAGGCTGGGTATTGGGGTGATTGCAATAGGTCGTAGCTGATTTAAGGATTGTGGGCTGGTTGACTTGGGCACTGGTGATACATAAGAGGTCTTCCAGTCAGCTGGGCATCTGGCTTGACTGAGAGAAGCATTGATGATGGAGCAGAGGGGTTTAGCAAGCTCCGGGGAGAACTCCTTGAAGAGTTTCATTGGTAAGTCAATGGGGGTGGTAGAGCGTTTTAATTTTAGTTTGTCCAGGCGTTTTGCTACGTCAAATTCTTCTACTAAGTCAGTGGGAAGGGAGGCTGGTAGGTAAGCAGGGAGAGTGGTTGTGTCAAGCCGTGGGAGCGTCTGGCATATAGTAGCGAAATGGTTATTTGTTTGCTCAGCTGCGTCAACACTAGTGAGATGGCTAAGGAAGGGGAGGGGGTGTGTCTTATTGTTTAGTCCACAGAGTTCTTTAAGCTTACCATACCATTGACTGATGTTGGTCTGTTTCAGGTGTTGTAATTTGGTTGGGTAGTGGGACTTCTTTGCAGTGCGTATTTCGCGGATGACTCGGTTGCGAAGGGACCTGTAGCGGATGTGGTCATTGAGATGAAAGGCTCTGTCTCTCTGTTGCATAAGTCTTTTGATCCGAGGTGTGATCCAGGGCAAGTCAGCTGGGTGAGATCTGACGGACTTCTCGGGGAAGAAGTGGTGGTGAGCTTGCGTGGTGGTGTTGGTATAATTTATCCATTTGGTTTCCACGTCATCCACGCTAAGTACTTCAGTCCAGGGATGGTGAACTATCCACTGCCCGAAGAGGCGCACTGCAGAGTCAGTAATCGGCCTGTAGGTCTTGATGTAGGGTCTCTGTACTTGAGTGGGAGTGGCAGCTGGGGACCAGAGCACTGATAAGTGTGTGCTACACCCGATAGGAGGCATTGGTTGAGGTGGTTGGTACTGGTCCGCTAAGTCAGTTAAGATAAGGTCCAGGGTATTTTGACCGTGTGTGGGGAAGGTCACAACTTGTGATAGTGATAGCTGGTCCTGGATATCAGTGGTGTCAATTTCATTTAAATCCCCACATAATATTAACTTGGCACATGGGTACCTAACTCTGAGGTGGTCTGAGGTGGTGATGAGATGATTGATAAGAGTGTCTCTGGTGGGTGATCGAGGCGGATGGTATGCCACACAGATTATAATGGAAGCAGTGTTGCGTGGGTGGGCTCTTAGCACGACACGTACCCATAATGCTTCCACATCTGCTGGGACTTGAACATCCAGGCGTGACGGGCGTAGGTCATCTTGACAGAAGAGGGCAACGCCCCCTCCGCGTCTTTGTGAACGAAGGTGATGAAAGAGTTGATATCCCTCAATATGACACGTTTCAGGCACAATTTGCCAGGCCTCACATATGGCAACGACGCTCGCGGCGGTTGACCTGACTGTAGTTGCCAGCTCGTCGAACTTGTTAGCTAGGGAAGTGACGTTGGATAGCAGTAAAGACGGGAGATCATACCTATCGTGGAACTTCAGTGTGGTGGTATGGTCTGTCAGGGGTGGGTTTCTCCGGTTTCCTAGTGGAGGTGTGTGTGTTTCTGAGTGTGTTGTGTTGTGTGTGTTTCTGAGTGTGTTGTGTTGTGTTGTGTGTGTTTCTGATTGTGTTGTGTTGTGTGTGTTGTGTTGTGTTGTGTGTGTTTCTGAGTGTGTTGTGTTGTGTGTTTCTGAGTGTGTTGTGTTGTGTTGTGTGTGTTTCTGAGTGTGTTGTGTTGTGTTGTGTGTGTTTCTGAGTGTGTTGTGTTGTGTTGTGTGTGTTTCTGAGTGTGTTGTGTTGTGTTGTGTGTGTTTCTGAGTGTGTTGTGTTGTGTTGTGTGTGTTTCTGAGTGTGTTGTGTTGTGTTGTGTGTATTTATACTTTTATACATATAATTTTGAGGGGACACTGTTAATGTATACGTTCATGAGCGTATGTGAACGTATATTTTGCGAGTGTGTTTGTTTATGTACGCACACACACACACACACACACACACACACACACACACACACACACACACAGAATACTTACCAAAACACAAGAGACTTTTTTTATTTATTTAATTTTTTACTAAAGAAGAAAAAAATTTATATTAATGTGTTTATTATGAGGTGAGGAGTTTCCGGGCTTAAAGGGCATATCTCCAACAGCGGGAGAGTTGAGCCGGGCTTAAAGCAGACGGTGTGTGTGTGTGTGTGTGTGTGTGTGTGTGTGTGTGTGTGTGTGTGTGTGTGTGTGTGTGTGTGTGTTACCCCTTCTCTCTCTCTCTCTCTCTCTCTCTCTCTCTCAGATTTAATTAAGATAGGTACAATGGCCGCTTTCTCTAAGATGGTAATAGTCTACATCCAATTTCACTTTCATTTCCATCCAATTTTCGTCCAATTACCTCACATAATCCTATTCAGTCTCGCCCACATATACACACACAGTCTTCGTTCAAATTGACATATTAAACCCACATCCAATTTCTATCAAAATTTTTGGACTTTTTCAAATTTTTATACAATTTCTAATATTTTGTTATTAAATTGTCATCCAATTTCGGTCTTTTTTTTTTTTTACAAATTTCATCCAATTTCGGTTTAGTTTTAAAAATTTTCATCCAAATTCAGTTATTTTTCTTCAAATTTCCATCCAATTTCAGTCATGATCTTTAAATTTATTTCCAATTTCATCCCAGTTCGTATGAAAATCCTCAACTATTTTGTTTAGTTGTTTTACCTATATTTTGACCCAATTTGTGATGTGAAAAATGTCACATTATTATTATTATTATTATTATTATTATTACTTGGCTTTAGTAAACTGACACAACTTTATCCAGACTTTTCAAGGACAATATCCTGATTGACTTCTTGAATTCTGATTGTTGTTTGGTGGGAAGCAGTGTGTGTGTGTGTGTGTGTGCTGTTTAAGAACTGAAGGTATATATGTGCAATTTAGTATACACACACACACACACACACACACACACACACCAACAATCAACTGTCAGTAAGGCTCAGCTAACAGCCTCTCCTAGTACGACTTAATTGGTCGTTAAGAATCTAATAGCATGACGTAAGCGGTCGTTTGGGTCAAATTCTAAGAGCATAAAAGGTCACCAAGCACTTAAGGGCTGACCCAGATGGTAGTTATAACTATCAGATATCATTGTTAGCGAGGAAATGACTGCAGGGTCGTTAGGGGGTCATGTCTGAGTGTTGGTAATGAATAATAAGGTAGTTTAGTCAGGTTATGTTAGGTTTGGTGTGGCTTGGTTAGGTTAGGTTAGGATAGATTAGGTTAGGTTAGATTAGGTTAGGTTAGGTTAGGTTAGGTTAGCCTCTAGATCTGTATTCATTGGTCAATTTTCTGGTCGTCAACACTATTCTCGCCTTTCATTGGCTACATACACTGACGTCAGACCCTTGCGCTCCTCTGATTGGTGGATACTCCAAACCATAACAATCTCTCTCACTTTACACAGTATGAAGCGGATTATTTTATTTATATTAAAAAAACAACAAACAATTTATGACCCAAAACCTTCATCAATTATTAATTAAGACAAGAAAAACAAAATATATATAAAAATAATAGTTTGTTGTTATTGATTTTGTTATTACTGTTCTTGTTGTTATTTCTGTTGTTATTGTTATTCTTATTTATTGTTATTACTGTTCTTGCTATTGTTGTTGTTATTTCTGTTGTTATTGTTATTCTTGTTTATTGTTATTACTGTTCTTGCTATTGTTGTTGTTGTTGTTGCTGTTATTATTGTTATTGTTAATTTTGTTCTTGTTTTTTTTGTTATTATTGTTGTTGTTGAATATAATGTTACTGAATATAATGAAGCTGATGTGACCAGGAGGGGGATTTTACTGTCTGTCTGTCTGTCTGTCTGTGTATATACTGTCTGTGTGTGTGTGTTTGTCTGTCTTCTTACCCCCCGCCATCAGACAGAAGGGCATTATTACTTCTACTTTATGTGTTTGTTTGTCTTTCTTTCGATTGTTTACCGTCAAATATTTCAACCCCGTGTGTGTGTGTGTGTGTGTGTGTGTGTGTGTGTATGTGTGTGTGTGTGTGTGTGTGTGTGTGTGTGTGTGTGTATGTGTATGTGTGTGTGTGTGTGTGTGTGTGTATTTTGTTTATACTTACTAACACACACACGTACACAAACTCACTTTTCAGGTCAGTGGCGCAGCGGCTGCCTCACTCTCAACGCGGTCTGGGTTCGATTCCCTTTTGAGGCTGTGAGGAGTGTATTGGTGAGTGTGACCTTAAAGCTTATTGGTAACTCAGCTTAAGCTTAGGGCATCTATCTATCAGTTGCAGTTTTATAGATAGATAGAGAGGGAGAGATGGACAAACAAAGGGAAAGGATAGATAGATAGATAGATAGACCTCATTCTTACAGGCTTCACCGACTACAACACAACCCGTAAATAAATGACACTCGCCCTTTGGTAATGCTCCTATCCCCGTGTTATATAATAGACAGGTGTAAGTAACAGCGAGGCAGGGACACACTTATTACTGCCACTCACACTTAACACACACTCATTACTGTCACTCACACTTAACACACACTCATTACTGTAACTCACACTTAACACACACATTACTGTCACAGTGTGACAGTGTCACACACTCATTACTGTCACTCACACTTAACACACACTCATTACTGTCACACACTCATTACTGTCACTCACACTTAACACACACTCATTACTGTCACACACTCATTACTGTCACTCACACTTAACACACACTCATTACTGTCACTCACACTTAACACACACTCATTACTGTCACACACTCATTACTGTCACTCACACTTAACACACACTCATTACTGTCACTCACACTTAACACACACTCATTACTGTCACTCACACTTAACACACACTCATTACTGTCACTCACACTTAACACACTCATTACTGTCACTCACACTTAACATACTCATTACTGTCACTCACACTTAACACACACTCATTACTGTCACACACTCATTACTGTCACTCACACTTAACACACACTTATTACTGTCACTCACACTTAACACACACTCATTACTGTAACTCACACTTAACACACACTCATTACTGTAACTCACACTTAACACACTCATTACTGTCACTCACTCATTACTGTCACTCACACTTAACACTCATGATAACTTTCAATATTTTTTTTACTGTCGCCTGGTTTAATTAGCGGTGACAGTTACGAATCGCCCAGTGACAAGTGTTCAGGAATTATTGATCGCATGTGAACAGGTTTTGAAAGATGAGATGTGTTGTGGTGGTGTGTGTGTGGGACTGTGTTGTGGTGTGGTGTGGTGAAGTGTGTGTGTTATGTGGTGGTGTGGTAGTGTGTGTGTGTGGTGTGGTGAAGTGTGTATTATGTGGTGGTGTGGTAGTGTGTGTGTGGTGTGGTGAAGTGTGTGTTATGTGGTGGTGTGGTAGTGTGTGTGTGGTGTGGTAGTGTGTGTGTTGTGTGGTAGTGTGTGTGTGGTGTGGTAGTGTGTGTGTGTGTGGTGTGGTAGTGTGTGTGGTGTGGTAGTGTGTGTGTGTGGTGTGGTAGTGTGTATGTGGTGTGGTAGTGTGTGTGTGGTGTGGTAGTGTGTGTGTGTGGTGTGGTAGTGTGTGTGTGTGGTGTGGTAGTGTGTGTGTGTGGTAGTGTGTGTTGTGGTGTGGTAGTGTGTGTGTGTGGTGTGGTAGTGTGTGTGTGGTGTGGTAGTGAGTGTGTGGTGGTGTGGTGTGATGGAGTGTGTGTTATGTGGTAAAATATATGTTGTTGTGTTATATTGGTGTGTGATGTTATGTTCATATGTATGTATGTAAGTATGTATGTATGTATGTATGTATTTATGTGTATATGATCACCTAAAGACACACACACACACACAAGCCCATCATATGACAGAGAACTTCCTGATTAAGTTGCCAACACACTTGTCACACACACACACACACACACACACACACACACACACACACACACACGTTATTATTATTATTATTATTATTATTATTAGACAATTGATTTACCTGAGATAAAACTGATACTAGTTGATAATGGTTTAAGTAGCTGGATGAAGGGAGGGGGGGTTAAGGGGGAAGGGGAGGGAGAAGATTAAATGGGGGAAGGGGAGGAGGAAGATTTAATGGGGAGGAGATAATGGGTAATGGGGGGAGGGAAGGGGAGGAGGAGCCAGGTGTTATCAGAAGCAGGACAAAGAGAGATGCGAGATAAAAGAAACCATTGTGTCAGAAACCGCCGGGGCACCTTGGTGGAGAGAGAGAGAGAGAGAGAGAGAGAGAGAGAGAGAGAGAGAGAGAGAGAGAGAGAGAGAGAGAACACGCACACACTCAAGCTTGCACCAGACAAACAGGGGAAGGGGTGGGGGGGGGGGGGGTGAGAGAAGCAGTAGGAGGAGGAGGAAACACAATGTGACACAGGTGCCCTAGAAGCCGGGAAGGTCAGGTGACGACAGGCAAGACCTCTCACTGCCTAGATAAGGTATGTTGGGTCACCTGTAGGTCAAAGGTCAGTTAGATAAAGTTATGGTCATTTGAGGTCATGTTTGTGTGTGTGTGTTTTGGCGATCTGTGGTGTAATGGTCAGCATGGTTTGGTTAGGTTAGGTCATGGTGTTAGGTCTTTTGTTATTATTGTTGTTGTTGTTATAATTAAAACGAAGAGAAAAATAAGACAAGACGAGAAACAAGAAGAAGAAAAAAGAGGAATAACAAGAACAAGAAGAAGAGAGGAGGAAGGAGAAGAAGAACAACAACAACAAGAGAAAAGAAAGAAGAAAGGGAGAAGAAGAACAAGAGAAAAGAAAGAAGAACAAGAACAAGAATAAGAGAAGGGGAAGTAAAAGAAGAAGAACAACAAGAGAAAGGGAGAAGAAGAAGAACAAGAAGAAGATGAAGAAGAAGAAGGTAAAACAGGGAACTAGAACAACATTGCCAGAGAGAAGCAGAACAAAATAGCCAAGACAAAGACGCAGAGGAAAGCGCAAACTCCCAACAATTTCCTCCCGGGCGAAATGAAAAAAATAAATAAATAAATAAAATAAAAATAAGAACATCTGTGCGTCTAGGAGTATGTGTGTACTGTATGTAGTGAGTGTTTGTGTTCAATAGTTCCGTGTTATGTTTCTGTCTGTCTGTCTGTGCTTGTGTCTGTCTGTCTGCTTGTGTCTGCCTGTCTGTCTCTAATCCCTGTCTGCTTGCGTCTGTCTGTCTGTCTGCTTGCGTCTGTCTGTCTCTCTGTCTGTCTGTCTCTAATTCCATGTTTAATCACTTCCATTATCTTCACCACTCATTCGTATCTCTCTCTCTCTCTCTCTCTCTCTCTCTTTCTCTCTCTCTCTCTCTCTCTCTCTCTCTCAAATTAACTTAGCACTAGTTCAATGTCTGTCTGTATTTTTGCCCGTTCAAGTATTGTAAATGTACATGTGTGTGTGTGTGTGTGTGTGTGTGTGTGTGTGTGTGTGTGTGTGTGAAAAAACTACCTCAACACTTCATTAATTCTGACCTCAGGTAATCATGCTCATGAGCTTTGTTAAGAGGCGCCAGGTTAATCCCAGGTTAATTAGTCTACCTTAACCCAGGTATATTTCTTAATTAATTCTCCTCTATCTCGACTAAAGGTGTTAATTACTTCGCTTAACAAGATGATGAAATTAATGACGTTTAAGATGAGTTAATATTTAATTTAGTTATGTTAATCTAATCATAATTAATTTAATCTAACCTAACCTAACTTTAACCTAACCTTAACCTAACGTAACCTAACCTAACCTAACCTAACCTAACCTAACCTAACCTAACCTAACCTTACCTAACCTAACTTAACCTTAACCTAACCTAACCTAACCTAACCTTAACCTAACCTAACCTAACTTTAACCTAACCTAACCTAACCTAACCTAAATTTAACCTAACCTAACCTAACCTAACCTAACCTAACCTAACCTTAACCTAACCTAACCTAACTTTAACCTAACCTAACCTAACCTAACCTAACCTAACCTAACCTTACCTAACCTAACTTAACCTTAACCTAACCTAACCTAACCTAACCTTAACCTAACCTAACCTAACCTAACTTTAACCCAACCTAACCTAACCTAACCTAACCTAACTTTAACCTAACCTAACCTAACCTAACCTAACCTAACCTAACCTTAACCTAACCTAACCTAACTTTAACCTAACCTAACCTAACCTAACCTAACCTAACTTTAACCTAACCTTAACCTAACCTAACCTAACCTAACCTAACCTAACCAGACAACACCTGTATGGCCTCAGGTGTTATTTTAGCAGCTGGAAGACGTACTCGACCTTCTCTCTGGTATTTCCTCCCACTACCACCACCACTACCACCACCACTACCACCACCACTGCCACCACCACTACCACTACCACCACCACTACCACCACCACTACCACCACCACTACCACCACCACTACCACTACCACCACTACCACCATCACTACCACTACCACCATCACTACCACCATCACTACCACTATTACCACCATTACCACCACTACCACCATCACTACCACTACCACCATCACTACCACCATCACTACCACTACCACTATTACCACCATTACCACCACTACCACCATCACTACCACTACCACCACCACTACCACAATCACCACCACTACCACCACCACTACCACCATCACTACCACTACCACCATCACTACCACAATCACTACCACTATTACCACCATTACCACCACTACCACCATCACTACCACTACCACCATCACTACCACCATCACTGCCACTACCACCATCACTACCACCATCACTACCACAATCACTACCACAATCACCACCACTACCACAATCACTACCACTATTACCACCATTACCACCACTACCACCATCACTACCACTACCACCATCACTACCACCACTACCACCCTTACCATCATCACTACCACCATTAACACCATCACTACCACTATTACCACCACCACCACTACCATCATTACCACCATCACTCCCACTATTACTATCATTACCACCACTACCACAGTCACTACCACCATTACCACCATCACTACCACCATCACTACCACCATTACCACCACTACCACCCTTACCACCATCACTACCACCATTAACACCATCACTACCACTATTACCACCACCACCACTACCATCATTACCACCATCACTACCACTATTACTACCATTACCACCACTACCACAGTCACTACCACCATTACCACCATCACTACCACCATTGCCACCATTACCACCATCACTACCACCATCACTACCACCATTACCACCACCACTACCATCATTACCACCATTACTACCATCACTAGCACTAAGTAGTGTGTGCGTGTATGTGTATGTGTGCGTGTGTGTGTACGGAGAGCGTAAGTGTACGTGTGTCTGGGCGCGTATGTGTACTTGTGTGCGTGTGTACGTGTGTGCGCATGACCAGACGCCCACACCGCTCCTTTGATAACCATAAGAGGAAACCCGCCCATGTGAACGGCCTGGGAGAGAGAGAGAGAGAGAGAGAGAGAGAGAGAGAGGGGGGGAGTGAGGGATTTGAGGAGGAGGTTCTTAAGAAGACCTGCAGTGTACCATGGCGCCTCTCACCCCCCTCCTCCTCCTCCTCCTTCTTCCACAATATCTTCCCCTTCCTCTTCCCTCCTCCCCCCTCCTCCCCCCTTCTCCCTCAATTCAACCATGTCCCCCCCCCCTCTCTCTCTCTCTCTCTCTCTCTCCACCAAGGTCAAATGCTCGGCGTCTGAACCTACCTTTTTTGTGTACCTTCTCCTCCTTCCCCCCTTTCCCCCTCGCCTCCCTCTTCCTTCTCCCTCCCCCCCTCCCTCCTTACCCCCTTCCCCCCTCTTCCTTCTCCCCCCTTTCCCCTCTCCCCTCCCTTTCCTACTTACTCTTTGTAGACAGACAGACACGAGAGGCCAGGCACTTAAATTGACGCTTGATGGGGGGAGTTGATGGTTGAGGTGGTGGTAGTTGATGGTTGAGGTGGTGGTAGTTGATGGTTGAGGTGGTGGTAGTTGATGGTTGAGGTGGTGGTAGTTGATGATTGAGGTGGTGGTAGTTGATGGTTGAGGTGGTGGTAGTTGATGGTTGAGGTAGTGGTAGTTGATGGTTGAGGTGGTGGTAGTTGATGGTTGTGGTGGTGGTAGTTGATGGTTGAGGTGGTGGTAGTTGATGGTTGAGGTGGTGGTAGTTGATGGTTGAGGTGGTGGTAGTTGATGGTTGAGGTGGTGGTAGTTGATGGCTGGTCGGTAAAATGGCAGATGAAATTCAATGTGGACAAATGTAAAGTACTCAGTATAGGAGATGTAAACAGGGAAACCAGTTACCAGATGAACAACGATGCCATTGTGGAATCCGACTGCGAGAGAGATTTAGGAGTAATGATAAGTAGGAATCTTAAGCCAAGTAAACAATGTATTTTTGCTCGTAACATGGCTAATAAAGTACTTGGGTTCATACAAAGGAGTGTTAGTTACAAGACTAGCGAGGTCATCTTAAAATTATATCTAGCGCTTTTGAGACCACACCTGGATTACGCAGTTCAGTTCTGGTCACCGTATTACAGAATGGATATAGAATCCTTGGAAAGAATCCAGAGGAGAATGACAAGACTAATCCCTGGCATTTGGAACCTTGAGTATAGAGACAGGTTAAAGCATCTTAATTTGCACTCCCTCGAGAGACGTAGAGCGAGGGGGACATTACAAAGGTACTCAAACTATCCAACCAGGAGCGAACTCGTAACAATGGTTTTAAATTAGACAAATTTAGATTTAGGCGTGAAATAGGTAAACACTGGTTTGGAAACAGAGTAGTGGATGAATGGAACAAGTTACCAAATATCATCATTAACTCGAATACGCTGAATTGCTTCAAACATAGGTTGGATGCTTATATGAGCAATAGGGGTTGGGTGTAAACGGGACTGCCCAGTATGGGCCAATAGGCCCGCTGCAGTTTCCTCCATTCTTATGCTCTTATGTTCTTATCGTTGAAAAGTTGACAGTTGATGAAATAATTCCTTTTATCCACTTAAATAAATATAATTATCGCTCATCTCACATTCTTTATCACATTTTCTCTCTTCTTCTTTAATATAATTTTATTTGTGTGTGTGTGGGGGGGAGGGGAGGGAGGGGACCCCAGTTTATTTTGTCACCTGAAGATAAACCTAACCTAACCTAACCCCCTAAATATTACTAAGGGTTGTTAATCTTCAAGTAACCCCAATTTGTCTTTCCTTGCAAGGGTGATGGCAGTGATGTCACCATTTGTTTACAAGAGTGACATAAGAACATAAGAATGGAGGAAACTGCAGCGGGCCTATTGACCCATACTGGGCAGTCCCGTTTATACCCAACCCCTTTAACCTGTCTCTGTACTCAAGGTTCCTAATGCCCGGGATTAGTCTTGTCATTCTCCTCTGGGTTCTATATCCATTCTGTAGTACGGTGACCAGAACTGAACTGCGTAATCCAGGTGAGGTCTCACAAGCGCTAGATATATTTTTAAGATGACCTCGCTAGTCTTGTAACTAACGCCATCCGCGGTAGGCAGATTGACTGACCTAGTTGGCAATTTGTCAATTTGGGTAGGTTGTTAGGTTTGGTTATGTTTGGTTAGGTTAGTCTAGGTAAGGGTAGAGTAGGTTAGGTTCGGTTCGGTTAGGTTAGGTTAGGTTAGGTTAGGTTTAGGTTTGGTTAGGTTAGGTTAGGTTCGGTTCGGTTCGGTTCGGTTCGGTTATGTACGGCTGGTAAGGTGAAGTTAGGTTACGTTAGGTTTGGCGATTTGTTCCTTCATGACGAAGCCACTTGGTGATTGGTTCCACCATACGTGACGTCATGAAAGCATGTTCTGACGTGCTCACGCCCATGAACACAGTGAATGGTCCATTCTCACTCTTCACTGCCTCAGCCACTCCATGATTAGTTCCTTCATGCATCACGTCATGACTAAGCTGCCCAGTGACTTGTCACTTTGTCCGTGACGTGATATATGCTATGACGTCACGGCTATGAGCACGCTGAATGGCCCCGTTTTCACTCCGCAATGGCGTCCTAAAAGCCTTAAAATAGTGATCACATTATGTTTATCTGAGAGAGAGAGAGAGTGAGAGAGAGTGAGAGAGAGAGAGAGAGAGAGAGAGAGAGAGAGAGAAATCGATAGACAGATAGATAGACAGACAGACATCCGTACTTCCGGTGAATGTGATGTCTGTATGTCTGTTGTTTTCTTTGGCTGTCTAAATCTCTCTCTCTCTCTCTCTCTCTCTCTCTCTCTCTCTCTCTCTCACTCACTCTAACTACCAGGAGACGTTCGTTCATTAGTTTCCCCCTCCCACCACTCACTCCCCCGACTGTCTTGGGTTTTTTCCCCTAGTTTTTTCCCCGGACACTCCCAACTTTACTGTTACCATTC
Source organism: Homarus gammarus (assembly GCA_958450375.1). Taxonomy (NCBI): domain Eukaryota; kingdom Metazoa; phylum Arthropoda; class Malacostraca; order Decapoda; family Nephropidae; genus Homarus; species Homarus gammarus. The sequence continues at coordinate 1,163,752 of CAUDMG010002704.1, forward strand.
GACAGGGAAACATAAACCCTTGGTCGTGTGTGCTATTTCCCTCATCCCCCCCACCCCTCACCCTCATCCCCATCCCCCCACCCCCACCCTCCCCCACCCCCCACCGACAGGGAGGGAGGGAGGGAGGGAGGGATTTGGTAAGGTAGCGGTGGTTGGGGAATTTTCCCTCTTGTGTGTAGGGGAAAGAGATGAGAGAGAGAGAGAGAGAGAGAGAGAGAGAGAGAGAGAGAGAGAGAGAGAGAGAGAGAGAGACAAAGAGAGAGAGAGCGAGAGAAAGAGTCACAATAAAAATACTCTCTTGAGGTGGAAATACAAGACTTTAAATACCAAGTAAAAGTTAATTTATACCACATGTTGTTTGTGACTTATGTATATACAGTATTGGGTGAAGCAATGTTAGTTTATGTTAATATTAGTGTTAGGTTAATCCTAGTTGGTGTTATGTTAATCCTAGTTGGTGTTATGTTAATCCTAGTTGGTGTTATGTTAATCCTAGTTGGTGTTATGTTAATCCTAGTTGGTGTTATGTTAATCCTAGTTGGTGTTATGTTAATCCTAGTTGGTGTTATGTTAATCCTAGTTGGTGTTAGGTTAATCCTAGTTGGTGTTAGTATTAGTTAATCTTAGTGTGAGGTTAGTTTATATGTGTGTTAAGTTAGTGTTAGTTAATATTAGTCTTAAGTTAATCTCAGTTGGTGTTAATGTCAGTCACCTTCTCACATACGACTGGAGGTGAGGCATCGAACTCGGGACACAGTAAGTAGAGGTAAGAAGGATGTCACTCAAGTCATAGATAGGTAAATGATCTGGTGGGTTGGGTTAGGTTAGGTTGGGTTAGGTTAGGTTGGGTTAGGTTAGGTTAAGTTGGGTTTTACATGCAGCTCTCAGATATACGATTGTTATTGTTTGACAGATAGACAGACAGACAGATGGATACAGAGACAGAAAGAAGAGTTGACACACACACAGACAGACAGGTAGAAACACACACACACACACACACACACACACACACACACACACTACGTTCCAGACAGCTGTGTAAAGTACAGTATATTGACCCTGTGTGTGTGTGTGTGTGTGGTGATGACTCAACACCTGCACCAAGCCCTGCAGGTGTGTCCTCCCCCACCACACCTGCACCAAACCCTGCAGGTGTGCCCCCCTACCACCAACACACCTGCACCAAACCCTGCAGGTGTGCCCCCCCCCCCCCCATCAACTTACCTGTCCACGGGGGAGGCTCACCACTGGCCAATAATTAACCAGGAAATAATGTGTGTGTGCAGGTATTGGTCGAGGAGGAAATGCGGCATATGGCAACTGTGTCAGTAGTGTTGCCATTGTTTTTGTATTTGTTTGTGATGATGAGAATAACAACAATAACACTACTACTACTACGACTACTACAACAATTACACTACTACTACTACTACTACTACTACTACTACTACTACGACTACTACGACTACTACAACAATTACACTACTATTTTTTTTTTACGTGGCCTCCAGCCTCCCCCAATAGTCACACCTTCGCCACCATTTATTTACCTTAATTTTAAATATCCTAATACATAAGAAGCTATCCTATCTGTGTTAAATTAGTTGAGCCGCAGATCCATGCGGCATTCAGTGACTGTAGCCTCATAGTCAATATCTGCAGCAGTTGTCGGAGTAGGGGCAGAAGCTCTCGTTCCCCTAAGGCAGAGCAAAGCCGACCGAAGGAGAGAGAAAGACAGTCGACATCTCATCCAGGCTGTAACATAACTTCTGGGCTGCTGCTTCTGTTCGGAGATCACCTCCGGAGTCTGGCGTAGAAACATCTTGCACTTGGTCCCATCCCACCAGAGGTTGTGAACACTAGAGGAGTGAAGCTGCCTTGATCAACGTTTTGAATTCTCTCCCCATATGCCCTTCTCTTGTCGTTCTCGTTCCTCCTATGTGCAGCATCGAGAGCTAGGTTACGGTGACATACTGCCATGGGATCAAAAATCCTGATGTCGAAGAAGGCTCGCTGTCCCCGCGTCCAGAATCCTCGAGCACTGACGTCCACACGGGCTTCGTTAGATGTGTTTGAAGTCCTGTGTTGGAAGATCTCACCATCCAATGGAAGGAGGGTCGGTTCTACCATGACGTCCCGGCAGATTTCCTTCAACATATTTGCTGTGAGATCCCTTACCTCGTCATGCCTCATGCATATGAAGCCCCCCTTCTTGCAGACCATGGCGTGATCGCCATCATAGGAAGAGCCACACACGCATTGGGAGGGCAAACCTTCTACTGGCCGACCGTACCTTAGAGCAATGGCATCTGTAAATTCTTGTTTATTAAGACTGAAACCATTTGCCCTTATCGGTAACGTAGTTAACCAGTTCGAGGCGCCCACCTCCTGCGCTATAGCTTCTTTTTTTTTCAAATTTTCTGGTACCTGCAGCAATAGTTGCTGCAACTTATCATTTTGGCAGTGCTGTCGATCTGTCGTAATGGACCTACGAATCTTATTTACTTACACTACTATTACTACTAATAATAATGATAATAACAACAACAACAACAACATATCCAAGAACAACAGCAATTACAAAAACAACAATAATAACAACAAATAAAAATAGCTGAGTAAAAAAAGACAAAAAATTAGATAACATTAACAAACAAATACACAAAATATAACCTAACTAACCTAACCATTTCTATAGCGACGAAAAAGTTGAAACAAATAAAATAACGTTTCCCATTTTTCTGTGTATTATTAACACAAAAAAAACTAAACAGGCAGAGAGACAAAGAGACGGATAAACAGCTTATCTTTTTGTGGTCTGGCTGTGATATGTGACGATAGACGCACGTGACTGATGCTTCCTCAGGGGCCCCCCAGTATGCTAAGCTCTCTGAGGGGCCCAGTGTGTTAAGCTCTCTGAGTGGCCCAGTATACTAAGCTCTGAGTGGCCCAGTATGCTAAGCTCTTTGAATGGCCTAGTATACTAAGCTCTGAGTGGTCCAGTATACTAAGCTCTGAGTGGCCCAGTATACTAAGCTCTGAGTGGTCCAGTATACTAAGCTCTGAGTGGCCCAGTATACTAAGCTCTGAGTGGCCCAGTATACTAAGCTCTGAGTGGCCCAGTATACTAAGCTCTGAGTGGCCCAGTTTACTAAGCTCTTTGAAAGGCCCAGTATACTAAGCTCTGCGTGGCCCAGTATACTAAGCTCTGAGTGGCCCAGTATACTAAGCTCTGAGTGGTCCAGTATACTAAGCTCTGAGTGGCCCAGTATACTAAGCTAGCTCTTTGAGTGGCCATTAAGTCAAGCTGTATAATAATAATAATAATAAGGATGTACTATAATTCTTTATTTAGTGTGGCTCTATTTTCTTTAACTCTCTCTCTCTCTCTCTCTCTCTCTCTCTCTCTCTCTCTCTCTCTCTCTCTCTCTCTCTCTCTCTCTCTCTCTCTCTTTCCCTTGCTATCTTTCTGTCTGTCTGCCTGTCACACACACACAGCCTCGGTATCTTTAAAGTCACCCTTACTCTCTAGTATCATAAGGTCGAAGGTAGATTGAGAGAGAGAGAGAGAGAGAGATGAAAGAACGGAAAGTAAAGAGAGAGAGAGAGAGAGAGAGAGAGAGAGAGAGAGAAATTATCCTTATCTTTTATCTCTAATGACTGATAAAAGGAGACATTAGGCCTTATCTCTCGTTCAGGAGAGAGAGAGAGAGAGAGAGAGAGAGAGAGAGAGAGAGAGAGAGAGAGAGAGAATTTATTTTGTTTTGCTTTATTTCTCAACTGGAGATGTTTGGACGCCATTTTAAGGTAGAGTCTCACTGCAGTTTGGACGCCATTTTAAGATGTGGTTAAGTTAGGTTAGGTTAAGGTACATTAGGCTAGGTTAAGTTAGGTTAGGTTAAGGTACATTAGGCTAGGTTAAGTTAGGTTATGTTGAAATAATCTGGGGCCTAATCTTGAGGTAATCCCGTGAGATATAATTATGTAAACAATTACGTCACTTCTCATGAGATATATGTAAACAATTACGTCACTGCCGCTTACGTCGTGTAAACAGGATGTAAACAACCTCTAGTACTTATAATACATTGTTAAGTAGACGTGTGTGTGTGTGTTAAGTATAAGTGTATTTGTTTATAAATGGAAGCAAGGTACCACGGGCTATCTGAAGTTACCTGGGAGCACCTGGAGTTACCTGGGAGCACCTGGAGTTACCTGGGAGCACCTGGAGTTACCTGGGAGCACCTGGAGTTACCTGGGAGTACCTGAAGTTACCTGGGAGCACCTGGAGTTACCTGGGAGTACCTGAAGTTACCTGGGAGCACCTGGAGTTACCTGGGAGCACCTGGAGTTACCTGGGAGCACCTAGAGTTACCTGGGAGTACGTGGAGTTACCTGGGAGCACCTGGAGTTACTTGGGAGCATCTGGAGTTACCTGGGAGCCAGCTGAAGTTACCTGGGAGCACCTGGAGTTACCTGGGAGTACCTGAAGTTACCTGGGAGCACCTGGAGTTACCTGGGAGTACCTGAAGTTACCTGGGAGCACCTGGAGTTACCTGGGAGCACCTGGAGTTACCTGGGAGTACCTGAAGTTACCTGGGAGCACCTGGAGTTACCTGGGAGTACCTGAAGTTACCTGGGAGCACCTGGAGTTACCTGGGAGCACCTGGAGTTACCTGGGAGCACCTAGAGTTACCTGGGAGTACGTGGAGTTACCTGGGAGCACCTGGAGTTACTTGGGAGCATCTGGAGTTACCTGGGAGCCAGCTGAAGTTACCTGGGAGCACCTGGAGTTACCTGGGAGTACCTGAAGTTACCTGGGAGCACCTGGAGTTACCTGGGAGTACCTGAAGTTACCTGGGAGCACCTGGAGTTACCTGGGAGCACCTGGAGTTACCTGGGAGCACCTAGAGTTACCTGGGAGTACGTGGAGTTACCTGGGAGCACCTGGAGTTACTTGGGAGCATCTGGAGTTACCTGGGAGCACCTGGAGTTACCTGGGAGCACCTGGAGTTACCTGGGAGCACCTGGAGTTACCTGGGAGTACCTGAAGTTACCTGGGAGTACCTGAAGTTACCTGGGAGTACCTGGAGTTACCTGGGAGCACCTGGAGTTACCTGGGAGCACCTGGCGTTACCTGGGAGCACCTGGAGTTACCTGGGAGTACCTGGAGTTACCTGGGAGTACCTGAAGTTACCTGGGAGTACCTGGAGTTACCTGGGAGCACCTGGAGTTACCTGGGAGCACCTGGAGTTACCTGGGAGCACCTGGAGTTACCTGGGAGCACCTGGAGTTACCTGGGAGCCAGCTGAAGTTACCTGGGAGTACCTGGAGTTACCTGGGAGCCAGCTGAAGTTACCTGGGAGCACCTGGAGCTACCTGGGAGTATCTGGAGTTACTTGGGAGCATCTGGAGTTACCTGAGAGCCAGCTGAAATTACCTGTGAACATCTGAAGTTATCTGGGAGCCAGCTGAAGTTACCTGGGGGCACCTGGAGTTACCTGGGAGCACCTGGAGTTACCTGGGAGCACCTGGAGTTACCTGGGAGCACCTAAAGTTACCCGTGAGCCCCTGAAGTGACCTGGGAACCACCTAAAGTTACCTGGGAGCACCTGAAGTTACCTGGGGCCAGACAGTTAGTCGCGTGTGTGACCAGCAGGTGACGCCTTAAGATAAAATGGGTCACCCCCCTCCTCCTTCCCACCTCCTCCTCCCTCACATCCTAGACGACCCTCCTCCTCCTCCTCCACCTCTTCCCCCATCTCCTCCCTACCCCCAGGCCAGACACCCAATTCCCCTCCTGCTGCTGCTCCCCCCCCCCCCCAAACCCGGCCAACTCACTCACCCCCCTTCCCCCTCCTCCTCTACCTCGCCCCCCCCCCCCCCCCGTCCAGTGACTCTCTCCTCCCTTCCTCCTCTTCTCCCACGTACCACACGCACACACACACACACACACACACATACATACACACACACACACCCCTCTCCATGCCTCTCTTCCCTCCCTCCCTCCCGCCATCCCCCTCCCTGCCCTGAGTCTCTGTGCCACATCGAACCTCACAGTCATCATTTTCTCCATTATATTTGCACATCTGACTCGTTTCCACAAAATATTAATCTATTTTCACCTTTATGTATCATAATTGAGAGGAAATATATATAGATAGTTGAGTAATTAACTGATAAGTAACATGAAAGATGGTAGATGTGGCAACGTGGCGCTTGTTGCCATGTGTGGTGAAACATCGATCCAACGTGCCAGAGTTAAGAGAGTTTTTTGTCGCGGTGGTGCCACGTCCTCTACGATGCGGGTGTGTCAGTGGTGGATGTGTGTGTAGGGGGGGGGGGGAAGGTAACGAGGGGGGGAGGGGTGTTTTGGGGGGATGATGAGGGGGAGAGGCTAGGGTGTGGTGGTTGTAATGATGGTGGTGGGGTAGGGAAAATGGTGGTGGTGATAGGGGGCCCCGGGGGGTATGGTGGTGTTGATGGATGTGGCAACGGAGCGGCCCAAGGTGATGGTATTAGTATAGTGGTTGTGGTAATAATGGTGGTTGTGGTTTGGTGGTGGTGGTGGTGGTGTGATGGTGGTTGTGGTATGGTGGTGGTAGTAATTGTGATGGTGTGGTGTGGATGTGGTATGGTGGTGGTAGTAGTGGTATGGTGATAGTAGTTGTGATGGTGGTTGTGGTATGGTGTGGTAGTAGTGGTGATGGTGTGGTGGTGGTTGTGGTGTGACGGTGGTTGTGGTATGGTGGTGGTAGTAGTGATAGTGTGTTATGGTGGTGATAGTAGCTGCGATGGTGTGGTGTGATGGTGGTTGTGGTATGGTGTGGTAGTAGTGGTGATGGTGTGGTGGTGGTTGTGGTGTGATGGTGGTTGTGGTATGGTGGTGGTAGTAGTGATAGTGTGTTATGGTGGTGATAGTAGCTGCGATGGTGTAGTGTGATGGTGGTTGTGGTGTGGTGATAGCGGTATGGTTGTGGTAGTAGTGGTGCTGGTTGAAGTCTAGTGATGGTGGTGTGGTGATAGTGTGGAAGTAGTAGTGGTTATGGTGTGGTGGTAGTGGTATGGTGGTGGTAGTTGTGGTGGTAATGGTGTTGGTGGTAGTGATGGCGTAGTGGTGGTAATGGTGGTGGTAGTGGTAGCTGTGGTGTGGTAGTGGTGTGGTGGTGGTGGTAGCGGTGTGGTGGTAGTGTGGTAGCGGTGTGGTGGTGGTGGTAGCGGTGTGGTGGTGGTGTGGTAGCGGTGTGGTCGTGGTGGTAGCTGTGGTGTGGTAGTAGTTGTGGTGTGGTGGTGGTAGTGGTGTGGTGTGATAGTGGTGTGGTGTGGTAGTGGTGTGATGGTGTGGTGGTGGTAGTTGTGGTGTGGTAGTGGTGTGGTAGCGGTGTGGTGGTGTGGTAGCGGTGTGGCGGTGGTGGTAGCTGTGGTGTGGTAGTAGTTGTGGTGTGGTGTGGTAGTGGTGATGGTGTGGTAGTGGTGTGGTGTGGTAGTGGTGTGGTGTGGTAGTGGTGATGGTGTGGTGGTGGTAGTTGTGGTGTGGTGATAGTTGTGGTGTGGTAGTGGTGTGGTGTGGTAGTGGTGATGGTGTGGTAGTAGTGATGGTGTGGTGGTGGTAGTTGTGGTGTGGTGATAGTTGTGGTGTGGTAGTGGTGTGATGGTGTGGTGGTGGTAGTTGTGGTGTGGTAGTGGTGTGATGTGGTGGTGGTGGTAGCGGTGTGGTGGTGGTGTGGTAGCGGTGTGGTGGTGGTGTGGTAGCGGTGTGGTGTTGGTGGTAGCTGTGGTGTGGTAGTAGTTGTGGTGTGGTGTGGTAGTGGTGATGGTGTGATTGTGGTGTGGTGTGGTAGTGGTGATGGTGTGGTAGTGGTGTGGTGTGGTAGTGGTGATGGTGTGGTGGTGGTAGTTGTGGTGTGGTGATAGTTGTGGTGTGGTGATAGTTGTGGTGTGGTAGTGGTGTGGTGTGGTAGTGGTGATGGTGTGGTAGTGGTGTGGTGTGGTAGTGGTGATGGTGTGGTGGTGGTAGTTGTGGTGTGGTGATAGTTGCGGTGTGGTGGTGGTGTGGTAGTGATGGTGTGGTAGTTGTGTGAGGATGGTGTTGGTGTGGTTGTGTTGGCAGTGGTGATGGTTGTTGTGGTATTGGTGGTTGTTGTGGTGGTGGTGGTTGTTGTGGTAATGGTGGTGGTGGTTGTTGTGGTAGTGGTGGTGGTTGTTGTGGTAGTGGTGGTAGAGTTGGTGGTAGTGGTGGAGGTAGGGGGTGGTCGTGGTGGGGAATGTTAGTGGTAGGTCGGGGTGGTGGTGGGAGGGATGGAGGAAGGTGTGGAGGTGGTGGAGGTAGGGGGTGGTCGTGGTGGGGAATGTTAGTGGTAGGTAGGGGTGGTGGTGGAGGTAGAGGGGAAGGTGTGGAGGTAGGGGGTGGTCGTGGTGGGGAATGTTAGTGGTAGGTAGGGGTGGTGGTGGGAGGAGGGATGGAGGAAGAGTGGAAGTAAAGAGGTGGTGGAGGTAGGGGGTTGAATAGGTAGGGGGTGGTGGTGTTAGGGGTGGGTGAGGTAGGTAGGGGTCGGTGCGCTTAAAACTGCAGATGAGGCAGGCGGTGGTGCCAAGTCTCCTGCCACATCGGCAACGCCCTCACCACATTCAATGATAATGACGCTGATGTGCCACATATCACCCTCTTATCTATCTCGAGCGACTCTCCTCTCGTCGATAAAAAACAAAACCACTTCATGACCTAAAAGCCTCGTCTATCGCCTCTAACCACTACAAGAGAGATTACGTAACTAGAGATAACATTTATTTCAGTTGTTGTTTTAGTAGAAATGTGGCACCAGGTTAAGCGCGTTTGAAGCAGTAGAGGAAGTAGCGAGGGAGAGGGAGAGAGACCGAGAGAGGAAGATTCAGTCTGCCCGCGGCGGCCAAGGGAAGAGGTGGTAGTGTGTTGGGTCTCCTGCCACTCAGCCCTGCCCTTGAATCGCCTGACAACATGTACTCATAACGCACCACAACTAAAAGGGTCTTGACTTTGATGCACTCCAGCGCTACCTTTAAGTGTGTTCCTCAATAAAGAGAAAAGGATATGTTGTTTTATTTCTTTAAATGTTTTGATTATTTACGGGATAATAAAGTTTGATAAGGTCTACGTGTGACCATATGGTGAGACGTAATAATGAAGTAAAAGATTATGGAAGGTAAATATAACAGCTGTAGCGTCAATAATAAATAGTTCAGTATTATATAACTTATTACTGAGGTTATACAAATTCACCTTTAAAAACATCACATTATGACTAGAGTATAATTAATCCATATCTATAATCGCTAATAGAGTATAATTAATCCATATCTATGATCGCTAATGCATCGTGTTTTATAAAGGCCTCAGATATAGATAATATAGGTAGTAACTATTATATATATCGCTATACCATTTAAATCATTCGTGACCTTTAAGTGAGCTTTATGACCTGACCCCTCTACAGTACCTCCTCAAGACCTGACCTCCATCATCACGCTAATACTACCTTGGGCGTTAGGTTAGGTTAAATTAAGCCAGGTTATGGTGTTTAATCATCAGGTAGACTAAGAAGTGGTTACAAGTCATCAGGTGATCACAAATTTGTTACACACGTACATACACACACAAATAGTCACACATTCCTGTACACACATAAGTTAATCAATACACATATTAAGAAATCAATAACCACCCTTGTGAATTTCTTCCTGCCCCCCCCCCCCCCAACACACGTATTATCACCGCCATAAACCCATCACCATCACAACCCGTCACCATCACAACCCGTCACAAGTCATCATCACTATCATCGTCTCCATCTCTCCTCATAATCTTTCTACATCGTCCGTCACAACCACTCACTATTATCGTCACAACCCGTCACCATTACCGTCAAAACCCTTCACCATCACAATCCGTCTCCGTCACAACCCTTCACCATCACAATCCGTCTCCATCACAACCCGCCACCATCACAACCCACCACCCGTCTCCGTCACATCCCGCCACTATCACCATCACAACCCATCACCGTCACAACCCGCCACCGTCACCATCACAACCCATCACCGTCACAACCCGTCTCCGTCACAACCCGTCACCATCACAACCCATCACCGTCACAACCCATCACCGTCACAACCCGTCACCATCACAACCCATCACCGTCACAACCCATCACCGTCACAACCCGTCTCCGTCACAACCCATCACCGTCACAACCCGTCTCCGTCACAACCCATCACCGTCACAACCCGCCACCGTCACAACCCATCACCGTCACAACCCGTCTCCGTCACAACCCGTCACCATCACAACCCGTCACCATCACAACCCATCACCGTCACAACCCACCACCATCACAACCCATCACCGTCACAACCCGTCTCCGTCACAATCCACCACCATCACAACCCATCACCGTCACAACCCGCCACCGTCACAACCCGTCACCGTCACAACCCGTCACCATCACAACCCACCACCATCACAACCCGCCACCGTCACAACCCACCACCGTCACAACCCGTCACCATCACAACCCACCATCACAACCCGCCACCGTCACAACCCGTCACCATCACAACCCACCACCATCACAACCCATCACCATCACAACCCGTCACCACAACCCATCACCATCACAACCCATCACCACAACCCGTCACCATCACAACCCATCACCACAACCCGCCACCATCACAACCCATCACCATCACAACCCATCACCAGAATATCGTCTAAGCCCTTGTGGCACCAAAATACATATACTCTACTCTACAGGCTTCCTAGGATCAATGTCCTTATCATTAATCACAAGGTCAATTAAATCCTAATTACGATTATTAAACCGTACGGCCGTATTCAATTAAGAGCTATTAATGATACTCTCGCATTAGACTACCTGTGTGAGTGAGTGTCTATATCGGTCTGTGTCTGTCTGTCTGTCTCCAATAGTAATGAATCGAGGTGTATGGGTCAATGGACTGACTGAGGACTAGACGTGAGTAGAATCGAATATTTTTTTTGTCTAACCGACCATACTCAGTGAATGTAACTCAACAGATGGCGCTGTACCTCCCGGGTGATATTTTAAGCCATAACTTCAGTAAATAAAGTTAAAATTAGCTGATTTTTTAACTGAACTTAGATAATAGCGAAATAAAGACACGTACAAAATTGTATCTCGATTTGGCTAACAGTTTGTAAGTTATTGAATAGATAACTTACAGACAGG
>CAUDMG010002704.1:1180000-1185000 GCA_958450375.1 Homarus gammarus
GAATAAAGGAGGGAGAAGGAGAAACAAGAAAAAAACAAATATCATAGCAATGTCGCCAAGACAAAATTAACACTGTAATAATTCTATGTTAGTTTGATTAATTACTACGGTATTTGGGGTAATTTATTTTTGGCTATATACAGTATATATAAATTTTAATGACTATTGGAAATTTTAATCATTGTTTATGTTTTTGTGTTTATTATTTTTGTCCACTCTTTCCACAAGTCTCTCTGATCAACTCTGAGCAATTACCTTGTGCCATGTCAGTACGTCACCGTCTGTATCCCTTCATCATACACTGGGATACAGCGCCTGAAATTAACACAAGAGATAGCATACATGTAAACAATAAGATCTACAGATAGTACGATCTTTTGGTATAGTTACTGAAGCTAACTAGCACAGTGTGAACCAGGGGACCTGCCCTCACTCACACTGTGGGCGGTGATGGCGGTCTGCCCCGGCTGGTGGCAATGACGGGAATGTTCGCCGGCCTACACCTCCCTCCCCCTTTATCTTAACTACTGCTACCTGACATAACCTCATTCAGTCATACACATTTGTTGTCCCATTCACAAGGTATCGGCCGAGTACATGCATCACCTTGTGTACAACACTACTCTAGAGGCTGTTTCACTGACCGTCACCTCAACCTGTTAGTGTTTTAGCTGCTAAACTATAAGGATTTATATTTTATATCGATATTGTGTCTTAGAATTGACTCAGAAATACACGGCAAATTAATACACATCTCAGTGACACCCTGTGGATTTACATGAAATATATATATATTTATATATATATATATATATATATATATTATTATAAAGGTCAAGAGAAGAGTAATACAGTTCTCGAAAATAATATCTTTTTATGTATAAATAAATGCAGGGAAGTAAATTGTGTTTGGCAACTCACGACCTCCAGCAGCAAGTGCAGCGGAGTTGCCAGTTCATATTAAACACTTCCTTTATGTAGACGAATGGATTATCTCTCAAACTCACTATTGTATTCAGCATTGAAGTAGTTGTGTTTTTTGTGCGTGCAGGTGATGGCAGTGTTCATCAGCGAGTTACTTGAGGATGATTGGGGAGGGAGGGAGGGACTGGTGCCAATGTACGGAGTGAAGGCCTCTGTGCAATGGCGTTCTCGGCAGTCCGCTTTATCGAACTTTCTCAAACTCTTCCGTTTCTCTTCGTTCGTTTTTTTCCACCGCGCCCTCCGCTGTTCCATCACCTGGTGCACGGTGGTCCAGGTCTGTCTTGGCCCGGCGGTGGTCATATCGGGTCGTCTGGGGTAATATTTCATATTTGCGATGTCATTAATTTTCCTCTTGTTGTAATTCTAGATGTGCGGTGTTGCCACGTCAGAGGGAGTTGTGTTGTACGATGGTGCCACGTCTGAGAAAGAGCTGTGTGTTGCGGTGGTGCCACGTGTGAGGGAGCTGTGTGTGTTGTGTGCGGTGGTGCCACGTGTGAGGGAGCTGTGTGTGTTGTGTGCGGTGGTGCCACGTGTGAGGGAGCTGTGTGTGTTGTGTGCGGTGGTGCCACGTGTGAGGGAGATGTGTGTGTTGTGTGCGGTGGTGCCACGTCATGTCCCCCATCTGCTGGTGTGCCACGTCTCACCAGTACAGTGGTGCCACGTCCTCCAGGCCCGCAGGCTATTGGTGGAGTTGTTTAGACTTGCCCTCGTACACCAGCCCCCCCTCACTCCCGCCCCCCTTCCGTCACTACACTCCGGCCTACATAAACATCATGTAGATGGATAAGGTGAGACATTAGAGACACAAAATGGCTGCCAGAGCGGGTTGGGTGAGGGTGTAGGAGGCGGGAGACCCACAATGGCGGGGTCTGGCCAGGCTAGCAGTAAGAATTTTTATGGGTGTGTGTGTGTGTGTGCGTGCCGGCGGCTGAGCCAGTCATGTACATGTTAGCGTGTTTCCTTGCCGGCCGCCATGAGCCATGACTTTGACCAAGGGCAGAGCGTCTTGCTTCTTTGCATGTTCTTTTGTAGTTGTGGCAGACTGTCTTTCTGTCTGTCTATCTGTCTATCTGTCTGTCTATCGCTGTCTTTCTGCCTGTCGCTAGCTGTATCTGCCAGTCTCGCTCGCTGTCTTTCTCTGTAACCCCCCCTCTGTCTGTCTGCCAGCCCTTTATCCGTCTGCCCGTCTCTTTGTCTGTCTGTGTCTCAGCCAACCCCCCCCCCCCCCTCTTGCTGTACGCTACCAACACACACTACTGCGCACTGGGGGCCGCTCGCCAAGCCAAGAATTTCCGTATGTTGAACCTATTCTGGGTCACATGTCCCAGTGTTCGTGTACTTGGTTAAAACATTACCAGAGAGAGAGGCTGACAGACATAGAGAGAACGACAGATAAACAGAGAGAGAGAGGCTGACAGACATAGAGAGAACGACAGATAAACAGAGAGAGAGAGGCTGACAGACATAGAGAGAACGACAGATAAACAGAGAGAGAGAGAGAGAAAAGCAGCAGACATACTGACCCGAAGACAGAGACAGACAGACAGACCAACCACGCTGATATCCACCACTTTGCCCACAACAACAACAGTAACAAAATCTCTATAATCTCTTTGTGTTTTTGTTAATTATACATACATACATACATACATACATCTACACATATAGTACGTATTCAAGTTTACACACACACACACACAGCGGTGCAGGTGTAAGTACAGGTGTAGATCTAATTACAGGTGTACATGCAATAACAGAAATATAGGTGAAGATACAAATACAGATATAATGATAGACAGGTACAGACATAACTTAGGTTAGGTTAGGTTAGGTTAGGTTAGGTTAGGCAGCAGTGTTTAAAGGTGTAGACTGTTCACCGTTGCTTGTATACCTGTACTGTTTAGGTATATTCTTTGGCCATTTTACTACTCTCTCTCTCTCTCTCTCTCTCTCTCTCTCTCTCTCTCTCTCTCTCTCTCTCTCTCTCTCTCTCTCTCAATATACACCTTGTGAAGAAGCCTCGTGACTGACATTCACACGAGAGCATTTTCTGGGAATCGGCTTCATTTTTATCAGTCCTGGGAGATTAGGGAACCGTATATGAAGCTCCAGCCGTGTGAAGCTTTACGAAGCCTCGAAGCCTTTGCCTGGGTGATTTATTTTTTTCTGGCTTGTATAATCCAGGGGTAAAAAGAATCATTATTTTGATGAGGTGTTTTGGTTGGTTATAAAATTTTTAATATACTGAGAGAGGGGGAGGGGAGGGGGTAGAGAGAGAGGGAGGGGAGGGGGTAGAGAGAGGGGGGTAGGGGGTAGAGAGAGGGGGGTAGGGGTAGAGAGAGAGGGGAGGGGGTAGAAAGAGAGGATGGTAGGGAGAGAGGGGAGGGGGTAGAAAGAGGGGGAAGGGGTAGAAAGAGAGGGAGGTAGAGAGAGAGGGGAGGGGGTAGAGAGAGGGGGAGGGGAGGGGGTAGAGAGACGGGGGAAGGGAGGGGGTAGAGAGAGAGAGAGAGGTGGGTAGAAAGAGAGAGGGGGGTAGAGGGAGAAAAAGATAGAAGGATAAAGAAAGGGATACAGACAGACAGAAAATCATTATACGAGGGTAGTCATTATTTGTTTTCTTCTCCAGGTGAACCGAGAAATGGAAAAGCAAGGAGAAGGTATTTCGTTCATACTAGAAGAAGAAGAAGAAAAAGAACACCTGATAGTAATTAGCGGCAATGCAGGTAAAGTTAATTAATACAGTTATAGTGAATGATAAAAATAATAGCACCAGTAATAGTAGTAAAAGTAGTCGTAATAGCTCTTGTAGTAGTAAACACAGCCAGGGTAGCTACTTATGTATTAGGATAGTTAATTTTAAGGTAATAAAATGGCGGCGAAGGTGTGGCTATTGGGGGAGGCTGGAGGCCATTTAAAAAAAAGAAGTCGTAGTAGTAGTAGTAGTAGTAGGCGCAGTAATTGGCACTACGGACTTCAAGACCGAATACGTGGCGGGAAAGGTGAATGAGTGGGTTAGTGAAATCTAAGCTCTGTCTGAGATTGCTAACACAGAGCCACATGCGGCCTTTGCTGCATTCACCCATGGGGTCAAGCATCGTTGGAACTACCTGATGCGTACTATCCCTGATATCGGACCCCTCCTCCACCCTCTGGAAGAAGCTATCAGTGTCAAGTTCATTCCCAAATTAGTGAAACACCCTGACTTAACCCCAGCAGAAAGAGCACTTCTTGCACTCCCACCAAGACTGGGAGGGATGGGACTAACTAATCCAGAGGAGATTGCTGCCACTGAACATCAAAATTCACTTACGCTCACGGCAGCCCTCACGGACCACATAATAGCCCAGAATGCAACAGGGGAAGTGGATACCAGCGAAGTAAATAAGATTCGTAGGTTCATTACGACAGATCGACAGCACTGCCAAAATGATATGTTGCAGCAACTGTTGCTGCAGGTTCCAGAAAATTTGAAAAAAAAAGTAGCTATAGCGCAGGAGGTGGGCGCCTCGAACTGGTTAACTACGTTACCGATAAGGGCAAATGGTTTCAGTCTTAATAAACAAGAATTTACAGATGCCATTGCTCTAAGGTACGGTTGGCCAGTGGAAGGTTTGCCCTCCCAATGCGTGTGTGGCTCTTCCTATGATGGCGATCACGCCATGGTCTGCAAGAAGGGGGGCTTCATATGCATGAGGCATGACGAGGTAAGGGATCTCACAGCAAATATGTTGAAGGAAATCTGCCGGGACGTCATGGTAGAACCGACCCTCCTTCCATTGGATGGTGAGATCTTCCAACACAGGACTTCAAACACATCTAACGAAGCCCGTGTGGACGTCAGTGCTCGAGGATTCTGGACGCTGGGACAGCGAGCTTTCTTCGACATCAGGATTTTTGATCCCATGGCAGCATGTCACCGTAACCAAGCTCTCGATGCTGCACATAGGAGGAACGAGAACGACAAGAGAAGGGCATATGGGGAGAGAATTCAAAACGTTGATCAAGGCAGCTTCACT
>CAUDMG010002704.1:1190000-1325000 GCA_958450375.1 Homarus gammarus
TAAGTACTTCACTAAATGTGATTCTTACACACAAACAACTATGAAAACAGTAACTTCATAACACACACACACTCACAACAAAAGCCAAAAGATAACATACAATTAACGTCACTAAACAACACTGTACTCTGAGACATTCAAGAGAGGTTTACCTGCCCACCACACCGTGTCTCACCTTCGACCTTTCAAGCCTCAGTCATATGCAAGGTCAGCGAATATCAAGGTCATTCTGTCTCTTTCTCTCTATCTCTCTCTACCTATCTATATATATCTCTATTCTTCTACCTGTCACTCTATCTCGTTCTCTCTCTCTTACTATATTTTAGGTTAGGTTGATAATTATATGAGAGACCCGTGGGAGGAGCTGATCTAAGCTACATATTGTGACTCCAGTGTTAGGCGAATTTCAGGTGTTTATTATTTTTTTTTTACCTACAAACAACACCTTCAATTACCTGTCAATTTACCGTGTGTGTGTGTCTTTTAGTTTTATGTTAATAGTTTATGATTCACTGGCGACTTATTTTCCTCTCTGCGTTAGTGGTACAAAATATCACTTGCTTATCTTGAATATTAATGTTTTAGGTGGATAAGCGGATTAGTTATCAGTGATTAACCCTTTGGCGACGATGGTTTAACCCTTTGAGGAATGTGGTGTATTATTATTATTATTTGATTATTATTATTACTATTATCATTATTATTTGATTATTATTATTATTATTATTATTATTATTATTATTATTATTATTATATATTACAAGTTACCAGGTGAATTCCGTCACGCTTGGCATCCGATATTAATAATCATTCCAAAAGGTCAGACAAGTTTCCTACCTCTCACAAAACATTATCAGCAGCTGTGGCTAATAATACGCAAACTCATTCTTGATTGGAAATATTTATATCCAGTTATAAGGTGTAGGTTATGAGTGCTTGTTAAGTTAAAATCCAAGTGCTGAGTTATTATTATTTTTAATTTCGCTCTTTAAACTGGAGATTAACCCTGAGTACTATGACTAACTTAATCTTACGAGTACAGTGTTATTGTATTCAAGGGGATAAGACATTGTACTCAGTGGGATTAACTATCGTACTCAAAGGGATAAGACATCGTATATAGGGTATTAAAATATCGTACTCTCATTGGCTCGATAAAAAATAAGAAATATAAATATAAACAAGACAGTCTTTTGTTTTCATCTTAAAAACAAAAGAAAATCGACGACTATGCAAGGAATTTTCCTTCAAACAAAAACAAAACCTCAGCTACACAAACTCCTGCCCTCTCCCTCACCCTAGGACCACACCCCCTCCCCCCAAGACCACACCCTCTTCCCCCCAAGACCACACCCTCTTCCCCCCAGGACCACACCCTTCCCCCACAGGCCACACCCCCTCACCCCAGGACCACACCCCCTCCCCCACAGGACTACACCCCCTTCCCCCAGGACCACACCCCCTCCCCCACAGGACCACACCCCCTCCCCCACAGGACCACACCCCCTCCCCCCTACCCCAGGACCACACCCCCTCCCCCTACCCCAGGACCACACTCCCTCCCCCTACCCCAGGACCACACCCCCTCCCCCAGGACCACACCCCCTTCCCCCCAGGACCACACCACCTTTCCCCAGGACCACACCCCCTCCCCCCTACCCCAGGACCACACCCCCTCCCCCTACCCCAGGACCACACCCCCTCCCCCTACCCCAGGACCACACCTCCTCCCCCACAGGATCACACCCCCTCCCCCACAGGACCACACCCCCTCCCCCACAGGACTACACCCCCTCCCCCACAGGACCACACCCCCTCCCCCACAGGACCACACCCCCTCCCCCCACAGGACCACACCCCCTCCCCCTACCCTAGGACCACACCCCCTCCCCCTACCCTAGGACCACACCCCCTCCCCCACAGGACCACACCCCCTCCCCCTACCCTAGGACCACACCCCCTCCCCCACAGGACCACACCCCCTCCCCCACAGGACCACACCCCCTCCCTCACAGGACCACACCCCCTCCCCCACAGGACCACACCCCCTCCCCCTACTCCAGGACTACACCCCCCCTTCTCCCCAGGACCACACCCCCCTTCCCCCCAGGACCACACCCCCTCCCCCACAGGACCACACCCCCTCCCCCACAGGACCACACCCCCTCCCCCTACTCCAGGACTACACCCCCTTCCCCCCAGGACCACACCCCCTCCCCCACAGGACCACACCCCCCTCCCCCTACCCCAGGACACCCTTCTCCCCCGATTCACCTTCATGATAACCCTCGTCCTCTGTTATAAGGTCAAAGGTCACCACTACCTCAAGCGATTCTTACTTCACCAAGGTCATGTCTCTCTGTCTATTTACCTCCCACAGGAACAATGTATAGCTATCGTCTGTGTTGGTTAGTCTTCTCTTGGTTGGTGTGTGTGTGTGTGTGTGTGTGTGTGTGTGTGAAAAATCTTGGAATATATTTAAAACTGAAAGCTGTATCTATTTTCTAATTGAGGAATAGGGAAATTGTTGGTATAAATAAAGTTAAATGCTAAATATGCACAGAAGAAATATGAAATGGACGGAGAAAAATTACATTCCCCCCCAAAAAAAAATTTAACACACTACATAACACAATTTAACACATACATCAATTTCAGTCTCTTCTCTCTATGAAATAAATTGATTCTACCTTCAATTTATTCTTCTTTTAACATTACTAAACTAGATTATAATTTTGTTTCTTCTCAACAGGGGAAAAAATAGGGGAGGGGGAGGAGGAGGGAGGGGGAGGGGGGGGAGGGGGGGAGTAGGGGGAATTGTGAATGAAGATAGATTTGTTTGGGAACCTATATACCAGGATGAGGTTCTCTTGTAGTTAGCTCTCTGTGTTGCTCTGGTTAGACACGGACTTTGTGTACTGTAAAGGTGACCTGGCAGTTAACGGGACTGTCTCTTTGCTTTTCTGTCTGTCTATATCTGTTTGTTTCTCTCTCTATCTCTGTCTCTCTCTCTCTCTCTCTTTGTCTCTGTTTGCCTCTTGTTACTGTCTGTCAACCTAAATTAGACTACCTGTGATCTATGACAAACATACATACATACATATATACATACATACATACATACATACGTATATACATACATACATACATACATATATACATACATACATACATACATACATAGCCAGACAGAATAATATAGAACAGACAGACAGACTAACACAGAAACAGACAGACAGACGCGACATAAACTTTGATCGTTAAATATAAAAATTATTTTGTTGGTGACGTGCATAGTCCATCATCCTCTCTCTCTCTCTCTCTCTCTCTCTCTCTCTCTCTCTCTCTCTCTCTTCCCACCGTCTGTCAATAACCTCTTCACTCTCTCTCTCTCTCTCTCTCTCTCTCTCTCTCTCTCTCTCTCTCTCTCTTAAAACAGCAGTAATAAGGGAAAGACTCAGAACTAATTCCGTCAACGTGATTGGATGACGCTGTCGACCTCTCAGAAGCTGATTGGTTGACAGAAATCCCCTCAGAAGCTGATTGGTTGGCGTTGTTGACCCTTCAGAAGCTGATTGGTTGGCAGAAATCCCTTGCAAACCTGACAAATCGTAGTCCCTCGTGCTGATTGGCTGATCTACTTTCTCTCTCTGTTTGTTGATTGGCTTGGTTAGCTAACATATACTCCCTCGTTCTGATTGGCTAACATGTTTTCCCTCCGTATGTGTTGATTGGTTAAACAAATTCGATTCGTGACATTTTATTGGTTAATATTCTTGCTCTGAAATCAATCCCTGGACGTTGATTGGTTGATCCACTTTCCACACACTCCGATGATTGGCTGGAGCTTTTCAATTCACCGTAGTTCATTGGTTAATAAACTTCGTTCGACCAATCACAGACCTCGGTTTTCCTGCCTTGATTTTTCTTAACAATAGTCTGAAAGAAAGAAAGAAAGAAAGAAAGAAAGAGAGAGAGAGAGATAGAAAAAAAAGAAAGGAAAGAAAGGGAGAGTGAAAGAAAAATGAGAGAAAGAAAAACGGAGAGAGAGAGAGAGAGAGAGAGAGAGAGAGAGAGAGAGAGAGCACTTTCGAGTTTTCACAGGTGATTAGTTTACCTGTGGCCAATTAGCGGTTCACGTAAACATGATTAGAAGTTCAGATAAACATTGTAACATGATTGGAGGCGAAAATAAACTTTATAACACGATTGGAATGATTAGATTAGGTTCAGGTTAGGTTAGGTTAGTGTTAGAGTGGGTAATGTTTAGGTTAGGTTAGTGTTAGAGTGGGTAATGTTTAGGTTAGGTTAGTGTTAGAGTGGGTAATGTTTAGGTTAGGTTAGTGTTTGAGTGGGTAATGTTTAGGTTAGGTTAGTGTTAGAGTGGGTAATGTTTAGGTTAGGTTAGTGTTAGAGTGGGTAATGTTTAGGTTAGGTTAGTGTTAGAGTGGGTAATGTTTGGGTTAGGTTAGTGTTAGAGTGGGTAATGTTTAGGTTAGGTTAGTGTTAGAGTGGGTAATGTTTGGGTTAGGTTAGTGTTAGAGTGGGTAATGTTTAGGTTAGGTTAGTGTTAGAGTGGGTAATGTTTAGGTTAGGTTAGTGTTAGAGTGGGTAATGTTTAGGTTAGGTTAGTGTTAGAGTGGGTAATGTTTAGGTTAGGTTAGTGTTAGAGTGGGTAATGTTTAGGTTAGGTTAGTGTTAGAGTGGGTAATGTTTAGGTTAGGTTAGTGTTAGAGTGGGTAATGTTTAGGTTAGGTTAGTGTTAGAGTGGGTAATGTTTAGGTTAGGTTAGTGTTTGAGTGGGTAATGCTTAGGTTAGGTTAGTGTTAGAGTGAGTAATGTTTAGGTTAGGTTAGTGTTTGAGTGGGTAATGTTTAGGTTAGGTTAGTGTTTGAGTGGGTAATGTTTAGGTTAGGTTAGTGTTTGAGTGGGTAATGTTTAGGTTAGGTTAGTGTTAGAGTGGGTAATGTTTGGGTTAGGTTAGTGTTTGAGTGGGTAATGTTTAGGTTAGGTTAGTGTTAGAGTGGGTAATGTTTAGGTTAGGTTAGTGTTTGAGTGGGTAATGTTTAGGTTAGGTTAGTGTTTGAGTGGGTAATGTTTAGGTTAGGTTAGTGTTTGAGTGGGTAATGTTTAGGTTAGGTTAGTGTTTGAGTGGGTAATGTTTAGGTTAGGTTAGTGTTAGAGTGGGTAATGTTTGGGTTAGGTTAGTGTTTGAGTGGGTAATGTTTAGGTTAGGTTAGTGTTAGAGTGGGTAATGTTTAGGTTAGGTTAGTGTTTGAGTGGGTAATGTTTAGGTTAGGTTAGTGTTAGAGTGAGTAATGTTTAGGTTAGGTTAGTGTTTGAGTGGGTAATGTTTAGGTTAGGTTAGTGTTTGAGTGGGTAATGTTTAGGTTAGGTTAGTGTTTGAGTGGGTAATGTTTAGGTTAGGTTAGTGTTAGAGTGGGTAATGTTTGGGTTAGGTTAGTGTTAGAGTGAGTAATGTTTAGGTTAGGTTAGTGTTAGAGTGAGTAATGTTCAGCCCGTTAGTTGGAGTCTAGTGAAATATAGAAAGATTTAATTTACCTTATTTTTTAAAGTTGTTGTTATTGTTGTTCCTTCCCTCTAAAGACTTCACTATGGTAACAGGTGCTTAAAGAGATAGGGAGAGAAGAGGGAGGGGGAGAGAGACAGACAGACAGACAGAAAGAGAGATAGAGGGAGAGAAGAGAGAGAGAGAGAGAGAGAGAGAGAGAGAGAGAGAGAGAGAGAGAGAGAGAGAGAGCAGGTGTGGTCGTTTCAGCTATTGATCAACGCTAGCAGATGGTGGCCAAGACTTGCGACCTGGTGAGTCACCAGCATGACCTGTCTTGACCTTGACCTGCTGGTGAGTCACTAGTATGACCTGTCTTGACCTTGACCTGATGGTGAGTCACTAGAATGACCTGCCTTGACCTTGACCTGCTGGTGAGTCACCAGTATGACCTGTCTTGACCTGCTGGTGAGTCACTTGTATGATCTGTCTTGACCTTGACCTGCTGGTGAGTCACTTGTATGATCTGTCTTGACCGTGACCTGCTGGTGAGTCACTTGCATGAACCTATCTTGACCTTGACCTGCTGGTGAGTCACTAGTATGACGACCTTCTAGTGAGTCAAATGACCTGTCTTGACCTGCTGGTGAGTCACCAGTATGACCTGTCTTGACCTGCTGGTGAGTCACCAGTATGACCTGTCTTGACCTTGACCTGCTGGTGAGTCACCAGTATGACCTGTCTTGACCTTGACCTGCTGGTGAGTCACCAGTATGACCTGTCTTGACCTTGACCTGCTGGTGAATCAAGGTGACGGCACTTAGGTTATCATTTCAATCTCAAGATACCTTCACACACACACACACACATTAATACGTTCATAAGCATATTTCTTTAACACATTTCACTCTTATTTGAAACAATAATATCATAATTTAAGTATTTTCCTTTTCTACGAACATCACGATTATTAAAAAAAAAATATGAAATTTGTTTAATTATTTCAAAGTTTATATACAGTATACACAGTTTCAAATACATTATCCCCATATGAATAAAGTAATAAATCCTTCAAAAATTAATCTTGCAGGTTCAATATTTTTCCAGAACTGCGGACGATAGATTTAAACAATTATAATATGTAAAATTTTGACGTATATATTTCCTGAATTGAATTTGTATATATATTTTATTTTATTTGTGTATATATATTTTTTTTTAATATTTAATTTATTATTTTTATATAAAGGATGATGTGTCATATTTTTGTAATGTTTAGCACTTAGTAGTATTATTAGAATAGTAGTAGTAGTAGTAGTAGTAGTAGTAGCAGTAGTAGTAGTAGTAGTAGTGAATATTATATAGATGTGTTCTCCCAATATCCAGAACATAAAATAGCTTCAGAAATCAATGAATGAACTAAACTCTCCTCTACGTGTTGTATACAGACTCAGTGATGCCAACCTCCAATAGGCATGTCTCTTGTTTCTTCCTCAACCACGTACCCTAATCCAGATGATTCTCGTGTCGTGAATAGCCAATCAGCTTGTTGCTTGCGTCAATCATAAGCAAACCAGTCACCGAGCGTCTAATCTAGTTGAATGGCCAATTAGAGTACTCCTGCTTCTGGCAATTATTCAACACTCTGGCAGTGTTTTGGGGGAGGGGGGAGGCAGCCAGTGAACGCGCCGTGTATGTATGTGTGTGTGTGTCAGAGCAGCCTATCAGCATGCTGGTAAAGTCCTGACCAACCATGTTACGTGTTGCCTGTGTGTCGACTAGCCAATGAGTGACTCCCTCATGCCTTTTGTCAGCCAATTAGCATTCGCCTTTATCTAGCTCAGTCGTAAGACAGATTTTTAAAGCACACTATAAAAAAAAAGATTGCCTATTTCTCATTTTTGAGGACTCTCTCTCTCTCTCTCTCTCTCTCTCTCTCTCTCTCCACTAGGCATCCATCTCTCTCTCTCTGTCTTCCTTCCATCAAATGTCCACCTCTCTCTCTATTTTCTCGTTTACCCAACTCTCTCTCTCTCTCTCTCTCTCTCTCTCTCTCTCTCGTTACTGTCCTTGAATAGACACCTCTCATACACACACACACACACACACACACACACACACACACACACAGGTGGCATTTCAACATTCAGTTTGCAATTGCATTCTTCTTCTGATGCCTGTTGCTGGGAGCTAAAGTAGAGAGATTGTGTAACTGTCTCACATCCCACACACACTATAAAAACACATCCCATTCTGTAAACACATCCCACACTATATTACAGACACTCACTATAGAAGTTAGGGAAGGTTAGGTTTGGTTATGTAAAGTCAGGTAAGTGTTATGTAAGGTTTGGTTAGGTTAGGTAATGTTAAATTAGGTTAGGTTAATGTTAGGTTAGGTTAGGTTAATGTTAGGTTAGGTAAGCCTTATCATGATAGGTTAGGTTAGGTTAGGTTTGGTTTGGTTTGGTTATGTAAAGTCAGGTAAGTGTTATGTAAGGTTTGGTTAGGTTAGGTAATGTTAAATTAGGTTAGGTTAATGTTAGGTTAGGTTAGGTTAATGTTAGGTTAGGTAAGCCTTATCATGATAGGTTAGGTTAGGTTAGCCTTAGGGTATTTAATTACCAGGTGAAATAAACTAGGGTGTCTAATTTTCTGGTGATCTCCAAGAGGTACAGCACCAGCACTCTTCACTGGACCACCGTCGTAGTTTACAGTATACTTAGAGGCAGGTCACTGAACCGTCTACTTTATTATTTTATTCTCTCACCTGGAGCGTCACTGATCTGGTCTAGAGTACACCCTCAGGCGCTACTACACCCCCTCCCTCCTTCACCCCCTCCCTCAGACACTACTACACCCCCTCCCTCCTTCACCCCCTCCCTCAGGCGCTACTACACCCCCTCCCTCCTTCACCCCCTCCCTCAGGCGCTACTACACCCCTACCTCCTTCACCCCCTCCCTCAGGCGCTACTACACCCCCTCCCCCAGACACTACTACACCCCCTTCCTCCTTCACCCTCTCCCCCAGACACTACTACACCCCCTCCCTCCTTCACCCTCTCCCTCAGACACTAGTACACCCCCTCCCTCCTTCACCCCCTCCCTCAGACACTAGTACACCCCCTCCTCCTTCACCCCCTCCCCCAGACACTACTACACCCCCTCCTCCTTCACCCTCTCCCCCAGACACTAATACACCCCCTCCCTCCTTCACCCTCTCCCCCAGACACTACTACACCCCCTTCCTCCTTCACCCTCTCCCCCAGACACTACTACACCCCCTTCCTCCTTCACCCTCTCCCCCAGACACTACTACACCCCTTCCCTCCTTCACCCTCTCCCCCAGACACTACTACACCCCTTCCCTCCTTCACCCTCTCCCCCAGACACTACTACACCCCCTTCCTCCTTCACCCCCTCCCTCAGACACTAGTACACCCCCTTCCTCCTTCACCCCTTCCCCCAGACACTACTACACCCCCTTCCTCCTTCACCCTCTCCCCCAGACACTACTACACCCCCTCCCTCCTTCACCCTCTCCCCCAGATACTACTACACCCCCTTCCTCAGACACTACTACACCCCCTCCCTCCTTCATCCCCTTCCTCAGACACTACTACACCCCTCCCTCCTTCACCCCCTTCCTCCTTCAACTTACTCCTTTTCAGACATCGATAACCACTACCTCTATCCCCCTCCCCCAGGCACTACCACTACCTCCACACCCTTCCTCTACCCCACCTCCCTTCGTTGTGGGGGAAGGAGGAGGACCTTAGTAAGGGAGGGGGGGGGGGGAGATATAACCAGCCACTGATCATCGCCAGGTTTGAGTGGCAACATTGGCGGCCTTCTGTGCATCGGGAGCCTTGTGGTAGGGGTGGCGGGGATGTTGGGGGGGGGGGGGGCGGTTGAGGTTCCCTTGCATCAGTTATGTCGTACAAACATGCACCTCTCTCTCTCTCTCTCGTGTTGTCCTGCATTTGGCGCTGGGAGACCTTGGGCTGTTGTTGTTGTTATTGTTGTAGGTATTTCAGTTGCTTAAGGTTTTACCCCCCCCCCCCCCCAATCTTGTGGGCTTGAGGTGGAATTATTTAACTACAGGACGAGCTATACTTTTCCTTCTTGCTCTTCTTGTTTTCTTGTTCTCTGTCTTGTTCTTGTTCTTCTTTTTCTTCGTCTTCTTCATTTCTTGCTCTTCTTCGTCGTCGCTTTGTTCTTCTTGTTCATCTTATTTCTTCATCTTGTTGTTTTCTTCTTGTTTATTATTAAGCTTCATCAACTCCTCGAAGTCTTTAAGCACGTAGTCCTCAGTTCATACACACCTTGACATCAACAAAAGATCAAGTGCACTTCAAATGATTCTTCCCTAGTTGTTCCTTTATGGTGGTCTGTGTTATAAATTCATTATTTACCTTCTAACATTACTGAGGTTATTTTAAGGATGTACTGTAGACTGTATAACACACTAAAACATAAAAAAAAAAGTGCAACAGTTATCATTTTGTACCGTGAACTAAGGGTTGAATCTTCCTCTCCCGGTACTATGACATTCCTCCGCCACGATGATATTCCTCCGCCTGTCACAGTCACACAGTTCCTAGCCCTTATAATCTCTATACCCTAACCATGAGGATAAGGGACTCATTAAAATTCGACCCTAATCCTAAATGGTTCGGTTAGTTTTAGGGTTGGTTAACGCTTGTAAGGAGTTCAGGTTTTCCGCCGTCACCGTTGCCGCCATCCACCCCGAAGCCTTGTCAAATTTCTCGCCAGCTGAACCCTCACTAGGCGGTCTTCTCTCTCTGTTGATTTGTCAGAGGCTTATTATATCATCCTGAAATAATCATCATACTGGGAATATCCGTATGAGCTGTAAAAAAATATATGTATATAATCATCCATAGGTAATATATACTGTTTGTAATGGAGATAAGCTTTGTGTGTTTCTTGAGTTATCCGTATATAGAGTTATAGACAGCAAGAATACAAACAATATATATAAACAGTACTGGTATACGTGTGTTTCTTGAGTTATCCGCATATAGAGTTATAGACAGCAAGAATACAAACACTGTATATAGACAGTACTGGTATTCAATCAAGATTAATCAGCCAAGCTACCATATGTATATTTCCGGTCCAGATCCTCCTAAGTCCATATCTTCACCACAGTTTCCGTCACAGCTGCTGTAAGAACCCTGGTGGTACAGTGCAGCTACACTATACGAGTCAGTACATAGCGTGGACTTAATAAGCTCGATATATTAAACAAAATTATCACACACACACACACACACACACATTCTTCCGATGCCAGACCGGGCAGCAGGAGGAGGAGGAGGAAGAGGAGGCGAAAGGCTGGCGAATCATCTTACAGTAGTTGCCTGTTAATGTGTGTGTGTGTGTGTGTGTGTGTGTGTGTGTGTGTGTCATATTCCTCATATAAGCTATCACACTTATTATACATCAAACTTATTATCTATTTATTCAATTATATGTCACATTAAGGACTTATTATTTAAATTATCGAACGCACTACAGTATATAAGAGAGTTCATATTATACTCTGTTTGGTAATGTATATATGAAGAACTTGACTATATAAATTGAGATATATATAATTAACATGGTGTTAAGGTGTATATTCAGTATGAGATCAGTTATAAGATGAAATTGTTAGAAATATATGAAATTAAATTACTGATTCTTTAATAATTTTATAAGTGTTGATAAGATGATAAAATGTATTAATGCTCATTATTCGAGTAATGTTTATATAATAATGAAAAATATTAAATTATTGTATACCATAAACAAAAAACAAATATGAAAAGTGAATTTATACCTTATATTTTTTGTGTTTGCTTACGTATACAGAAAATCCATAAAAAAAACAATAATAAAAAATAAAGTTACCACACCTTAGCCTACCCTACCAAAGGACGGGTTGGGTTTCTGATACTATAAATCTACTTTTTTGCTCGCTACAGACTTTCTACTTGGGAGAAAAACACACACACATACACATACCAGGTAGCGGACGGGCGGGCGGGCAGGCAGGCGGGTGGGTGACATTGGGTTCATCCTGCCAAATCTAAGGCTATAAGTCACATAACCACAACAATTGTAGATCCTAACAATAATAATAAAAAAATAAAGGTAAATCTCAAGAATATTCGTGTATTTTTCTTCAGATTTAAGTTTTTATATTTTAAGAAGAATGATATATCGTATTGACTGTCGCTTGAAAATTTTACTCCGTGACTTTGATGCTTGTCGATATTATACCCGACTATATATATATATATATATATATATATATATATATATAATAATTTATAAATAACGTTCCTTCCTCTGAAGTCTTGATGTAAATCTATTGTTTATTTATTTTTTATATTATTATTTTTTAGTTATTTTTATGGTTTTGCTGTTGGTATTTGTTGTCTGTTGTTTGAAGCCATCGTTCAATAGATATTTTCTATTCTTTATGTACCGTTCAACATTAGATAATAAAATTAAAAAAAATAATAATACTTATCATATTCTCCTAAAATATTATTAACATTACAGTGAATTAAATTGCTTCAACAACTAAAAATCTTTCAATTACAGAATACAAGTTTATGTTATTAACATGACACAGCTTTTAAGAAATCAAACAAAAAATACTTTTATTGTAATGCCTACAATCTGCTCCCAAAAAGTTTCATTATTTTACTCTTACACACAAGCATGCAAATGTAATTCTGAGTTTTACTGACCTCTACATACCTGTAACACATTTCCACACCTGTAACTCATCTCCATACATGTAAATGCCATCTCCACACCTGAAAAACTTTGCAACTTAGACTGGCTTTTTCTACAAGTGAAACTAACATTCCCAGATCAGTAACTGTCTTCGCCTCCAGATCCGTCACACCTGAATCTAAATGAAGAGTATTATAAGGAGAAAGTTCCATATTTGGGCGGTGGACCATTGCCCACCTTGATATTACAACCTCGGTAAGTTAGATTATTATTATTGTTATTATTGTTATTATTATTATTATTATATAAATCAAGTTACATCATATTATATTAAACAATTATGAATGAGGTTATTTAACGCGTTTCACTGCATCAAGAACTGAACACGTCACTTCACAGCTGTTGAAATACCCTAAGAGCGACGGACCTTTCTTACTAATAATAATCCTTTGAGACCGATGGTTTAACCCTTTGATGATGATGATGGTTTAACCCTTTGATGATGATGATGGTTTAACCCTTTGATGATGATGATGGTTTAACACTTTGATGATGATGGTTTAACCCTTTTTAGGACGATGGTTTAACCCCTGGGGGACGATGGTTTAACCCCTTTTGATGACGATGGTTTAACCCTTTTTAGGATGATGGTTTAACCCTTTTGAGGACGATGGTTTAACCCTTTTGAGTACGATGGTTTAACCCTTGGTGGACGATGGTTTAACCCTTTCATCCTTAAAGGGTCAAAGAATGTTGCTACGTGGTGAAACGAAACGGGGGAAACTTTTCTGTATGCTCGTTTGTCCAACTTTAATTATAACTTATGCTATATATTTTTTGCTCTTACTTTATTTAATTGAAACTTACCCGCGATAACGAGTCATTTCTCAAACATAAAAACAAATGCAAAAATAATGAGCAATATTTTCCTGTTTATAGTGGGAATTTCTTTTGGGGGAGGGGGAGGGGGCATTTTTTGTTTGTTATCGTCAATCTTGTTTTCAAACCCTAGTGCAAGGATTATTATTTTTTTCATCCCTTGAATAATCGTCTTAAAAAATAATATAAAAGGTTAGGTATATATTTTTCCTCCGTGAATCTTATCTGTCGGAAAGTTTTAAAGCTTTCTCTACTTGGGAGTTTAATTTTTCAAAGGCACACACACACACACACACACACACACACGACTTTTCATCATTTTTATATTAGACACACACACACAGATAGATAGACAGACAGGCAGACAGAAAGAAAGATAGATAGACAGATAGATAGACAGACTCATTAGTAAAACCGCCACACCGCAGTACAGGTATACAAAGGTGAACAGGTAAGTCGATTTACTCTACGAATTCCTCAAAGGTGACGTAATTCAACCGACTCTTCCTTATGACTTGGAATACAGTAAAACCTCTTAACGGACTGTAAAGGGGAAAGTCCGTTATATTGAGAGCCTGTTAGATGTGAAAACCCCAATTAATGTATTATATGGAGAGAAGTCCGTTATATCGAGGTTTCAGTGTAATGTAAATTATATTATGGTCCAAAACATAACAAGTCGCGATGTTCTTTTGTTTCGTCTTTTTGTAATTCACTTTTCCTTTATTTAAATACGATGTTTATTGCAAGTTGGATGATATATGCGAAAAATATATATATTCGGTCTTTGAAAATTTCTGTATCTAAATTGGTCAAAATTCCTCTCAGTAATATATTTTTTGTGGGTTAGAAAAAAAATGTTATGGAAAGTAGAAAAAAGAGATTTTTTTTTTACCCTTTTTGTCAGAGTGGGGGGCAGGGGGGACCAGGGGGGGGGGGGGGGACTGCGCACAAAAAAATTCCAGTTTATATAATTCCAGTGTGTTCCCGGGCTAAATATTTTTCCGTGCACTTGTAAGATGAAAATTTTTAATTGTGTTAGAAAAATAAAAATAAAAAATAAAATGCGACTGTGTGTGTGTGTGTGTGTGTGGTGCGAGAGGCAGGCAGGGAGGGAGGAGCAGAGAAAGAGGGACCGGCTTTCAGCGACAAATCCCTTATTTTACGCTAAATACCTGTTATCTGATCAAATATTTAACTCTATCTATGCTCAAATCATCAATTATATTATTCAACATGTTCATCAAGTAGAATGAGAGTATTTAATGAACTGTGAGGTGAGATAAAATGAAAAAGAGAGATAGAATTGGTATTGGCGATGGCTGGCAACGGTAAACATATTTACTATAACAAACTTTATTCACATAAGGAATTATTGTATTTTATTGATATTTACTCCCGTATTTGTGTGTATACGAGTTTCTTCTGATCCCAATACTCTATTCGAATGTATTCTCACTTGTAACATATATATACACAGAATAATGTATTTATATTAATAAGCAAAATAAAAGTAACACTACATCCGCTCTCTTGACTTTACGTTTAAAATTGTATTAATTTATTCAATAATAGTCATTAACTGTGTAGTAGTTTAAGTAAGAGGAATGATATAAGGTTTAGTGCATATGCCATT
This sequence comes from Homarus gammarus, assembly GCA_958450375.1. Lineage (NCBI taxonomy): Eukaryota > Metazoa > Arthropoda > Malacostraca > Decapoda > Nephropidae > Homarus > Homarus gammarus. The sequence continues at coordinate 1,204,781 of CAUDMG010002704.1, forward strand.
TTAAGTACAGTCATACTCGTTAAGTAACTTGACCTTTGACACTCCCTAAAAAAAAAAAAACGAAATTTACTGGGATGAAATTTATTCTTTTATTTTGTTTTATTTCATCTATACAAGTTAAAATGAAATTAGAGCCGATATTCAATAAAATAACAAAAATACTTGGTTAATATTTTGTTAATATACGTTTTGAAAATGTTTAATGAATACCCCTAAAAAAATTTAAATTGAAAATAATGTACTATATATTGCAGGGAAAATACTGGAATATAATCTAGCTTACAGATCATCTAGGTATGAAAATAATGAATAAATGAATGAAATAAACAAATAAAAATCACTGAATGTCATTGTGTAAACTGTAGTTGTTGATATATATTTGTTTATTATTGACAATTTACACAAAAATAGAATAAACCGAAAAAAACATGATATACATTAGACCACAATACAAACAAATTTATATATATAACAAGAATATAAACTTCTATTTAAAAATTGGGTAGACATCAGTATTGGATGGAACTGGCTTGCAAAATTATATCAATACTGTACCAATATTTTTGTTTACTTCGGCGAATTGGAAAAATCATTAAATTATTTCCTATATCTTGTATGGATTTTGTTGATTATAGAAGAAGGTTATGGAGTATATGCTCCAGGAACCCTCTTTAGTACTCGATGTTTGTTCAATAAAAACATTTGCATATGAGGCAAAAATTTATATTCGGCAAAGTAGAAATATATAGCAGAGGAAAAATAGGGTGATGGGAGAGAAAAATATATTAGGAAAAATATATTAGTGTGATAGATGGTTTTATATATACAGGATATATATTTTTTAAGTAATATTGGAAAGGGTTATATAGAAATAATATTTGGATATATATTAATAGGATAGTATTTTTCAGCTTAGATTCACATATTGTATTCTCTCTCTCTCTCTCTCTCTCTCTCTCTCTCTCTCTCTCTCTCTCTCTCTCTCTCTCTACACCCACACACATTCTACACCTCCACACATAGCCTAGAGTCTAGAGTCTAGACCCACGCACACTATACCTACACCCACACAAACCACAGTCATACCCTGGCCAACACCCACATCCTACACACAAACACACCCTACACACCTACTCATACCCCCCCCCCCCCCACACACACACCATGACCTCACCTGGATTAAGGTATTTTTATTACTGGGAGGAATCTTTATATAACACTAATGGAGGTGCGGCATGTTGACTTCTTTGTGGCAGTCTCTCTCTATCTCTTTCTTCCTTTCTTTCTTATTATTGTCTATCTCTCTTTGTCCATATGTCTCTCTCCATCTCTCTAATTACAGTAAGTCTCAGTTTGTTTAATTAAGTAATTGTTTGTTAGACGTTGATATGAAGAGAGAGCGAACATAAAATGTAAGCAAAAAAATAGAGACAGTAAAGGCGAAAGTATAATAAAGCGAGAGAGAAAAAATACGTGAATGAGATCATTATAGATACAGAAAATGGATAAACTAATGAAAATCTAAGGAGAGAGAGAGAGAGAGAGAGAGAGGTACAAATGAGTGATACTCAAAACGTAGTCACACTAGAAATAATCTCCAGAAAGCTTCCGAGTTCCTTATGCCTTTTACATAGCATATAACAAACTCTAGGCCTGATTAAATAGCTTCCTTACATATTCCACCATTTTTTTTATATACACTAAAGAGAAATGATTGTAAATGGTGAAAGACGGAATAGGAAATACCACACGGATTGGGAAACCCCCAGAAAGATTGGTAATTTGATTTGAAAAATGCTTAAATTCCAATAATTGATTCGAAAATATCTGCTAGTGATTAGAAAATACTCTATATTGAGAGATATTTCTATTCTGGGAAATGGAAATACTCTGTGAGAGATATTTCCTGGGATTCACTTTCTGGAGCTGAAGACTAAAGAAAACGCAGCGAAGAGAAAGGAAAAGGTTTGAATTTAGTGAGTTTCCTCTCTGCTTCAGTCAAGGACACAAGCAAAATATTTTCATTTCACATAGTCTAAGATAATGTCATTTTAAAGAATATTTTTTCATGTACATTGTTTCATATTCACCTTATTCGTAAGATAAATAACTATTTTAGATTTTAGACGCTATATAATCAGTTATTAATATCAAGACGGTTGTTTTTCGTTCTCATAAAGATGAACTGTATAGAAACCCGACTAAGACTTGTGGTCACTCTCGTCTGGTACTCAACACCCCAGCGTTAATGTCCGCATCTGGCCGAATTTGTATGTTAGTTTTATCTACCACTTGTGAGAAATTGTTCATTTTCTAGGACAGTAAAGACAGTTAATTTAATATAGAATAAATTGTCTAATTACGTGATAAAAGACAAAATCTTAGTTACAACTCTAGATATACAGAGCTGCGGCATCTAAAGTCTTTTAAAGAAATGATGCGTTTTTATTTATTTTTTATTTTACTCATATATTTAATATTATTTTCATACCCAAAAACATTTAAAGCGCTGTGAGAACTTTTTTAAATGCTTGGTTATAATTTCACATATATTTTAATACATTAGAGCAGTATATAACAGTTTATATTAGCTTCTTGTTATTACAGTATTGTTTATATTATTAGTTAACATATGTACCCCTTAACCTCTACCAGGTGTTGTTTAGTTGAATATATGAGCTGACTCTAGTGAACGTTTCTCATCACTTCAATAAATTGCTGAACCAAAGAAATCCATTTAAACCTAAGTTTTAATCTAGCACCTAATATTATAAAACCATACATATAATAATATAAAATATGATATTAAAAACAATTGCCACTGTTGTCTTTAAATGGTAAAATAGTTAAAGATTATGTATGTCATCTGAATATGTCCTTTACGACCTTATGTCTGTCTCTAGTTCACACACACGGTTTTGTGGTACGAGGAAATGGTTAAAGCAACTTAGACTCTAACCCTTGGCTTCTCTGGCTTGTGTAAGACCCCGATCATGCTTCTGCCTTCCACCACTACTACTCTGCCGCTCCGCTCCGCTCCACACACACACACACACACACTTTCATTGAACCATTTAGTGTATTTCTCAAGAAGAATTTTTTCCACTGATGATCTTTATAATTGGTTTGTTTTGAATTAAAGTTAGGTGAGGGTCTTTTGATTAGGTTAGGTTAAGATTGTTAGGTTAGGTTAATTTTAGTTACATAACGTTAAAAGATTAGATCAGCAGTTATATCATCAACAACTAACGGATTATATGAGAGATTAGTCCGTTATATGTGAAACCTTTTAACGGACCATATATAAGAGGTTAGTCCGTTATATGAAGGTTTCACCGTGCTGTATATGTACCTGCATAAGGAAGTGAGGAGTTAGGAGCAGTGAGAATGATGACAGACAACAGGAGCACTGAGCCCAAGGACGCCTCCGTGTTAGGTCTCCGTCACGCACACACGGGTTATCGAGTCACCACCGCAACCAACACCACCGTCGTTGTTTAAGGCATACTAACTTCACCTGTACCGCAATAACTACACGACACTCAGGAGAATTTAATAATTATGATTAAATTCCCCTGATATTTTTAATTATTCAGTATGAGTATATACATTATCTGCAGTATATATTGTGTATGGCCTATATGACCTAAGTTTCATATACTGTACTATATATTAAGTTGCGGTAAGATTAATTTATAAATATAATAGGAAAGATAAGGATAATAATAATCTCTCAACGTAAATTTGATAATGCCATTTAAGGTTTCTCTTCATTTTCATTTGATAATTTGCACACAATACAGACGACTAAATTATATATATATATATATATATATATATATATATATATATATATATATATATATATATATATATATATATATATATGCATAATATTTCTTGCGTTCTAATTTTTTATTGGCTCTGTATAAAACTGATCCTGTCGAGTTAGGAATTAATAATTTATTCATATGGTCATTAAGTTGTCAGTAAGTCCTTCTTATCGTTATTCTTTGTATTATTAATTCTGTTTTTTCTTCTAAACATCAGAAAATTTTAAAATACTCGATGTAAGATGAAGGTTAATATTTATTTAGTTATTTTTATATAGTATACACCATTAATTATCTTTGGATAAATTTTTAAAAGAAATATTGCCTTAAAACACAAATTATAACCTAAACCGGATATAATGACACTGACCAGTTAAACAATAAATCCAGTTTATGGTAATAATATTTAGATTTTAAATTCCTCGGTTTTTATAATACATTTTTTAATACTGTGAGAACTAACATATCTAAATTAGTTCTTAAATTCAAAACAGTAAAATAATATTAAATAAAATGTATCTTCTTATTGTTTATCTCTGTCTTTGAGTCATTACACAAAACTTCACCCATAAACAAACATTATCCCACCTTGAGCTTAGTTTATATCGAATAATTTTAACCACTATCTTTTGGTTAAAGGTTATATAAGGACGCTGTTGATGTCATATTGCATAGCGCTTCAACAACTCAGTTATTTTAACCGCGTGACACTACTTAGAATCTAAGACGTACTGTATATATATTTTTTGGGGGGATCACCTGAAGATTAAAACACCCTAATGCTAACCTAATCCCCCATCAGGTGAACTATGCTGGGGTGTCTAATCGTCAGGTGAGCTATGCTGGGGTGTCTAATCTTCAGGTAGTCGCTTTTGTCTTGGTTATCGATTTAAGTGATAGTGACTTGGCTGATTGTCTCCGGAGTGAACCAACTTTCGCCTCCCCAAAAAATTCGGAAAAGGTTACAGGGAGATGAGGGTGTGAGGGAGTGGGTGGTGAGGGGATGAGGGTGTGAGGTGAGGGTTGAGAGTGGTGTGGGTGTGAGGTGAGGGTACGAGGGATGTGGGTGTGTGGTGAGGGTACGAGGGATGAGGGTGAGGTGAGGGTACGAGGGATGTGGGTGTGAGGTGAGGGTACGAGGGATGTGGGTGTGTGGTGAGGGTATGAGGGATGTGGGTGTGAGGTGAGGGTACGAGGGATGTGGGTGTGTGGTGAGGGTATGAGGGATGTGGGTGTACAGGAATAAGGTTTTGTTTGTGATTGTCTACACATACAGTATAACCTACTGTATAAAAAGAATAATTTGAATATATCTTTAAAGTCTTATATTGACACGAATAATAAAGAGTTACGATTATGTTCTTATATGAGTGTTCAGTCAGGTTATAGGTGTTATAGAGGAAATATAGTGGAATTCATAATCTACGTGCTATATGCGCATCCTACATCACAATAACCGGTTTCTTTGTACTTAGATAACCAGTTTGCACAAATAGATAATAACCGGTCTTCATTTATGCCGACGACCGATGTGTGTGTGTATGTCCATAACTGACCTTATATGCTGATAACCACAAGGGAAAAAGAAAACACGAAGTTCCCAAGCGCTTTTGTGTAATTCACATCTTCAGGGGTGAGTACAGACTAAAATAGAAGTGCAGAACAAGTTATATATATATACAGAGGAGGGTGACAACAAGTCCACAGAGGTCAAGTATATGTAATGACCCTACTAATCTTTACAAAAGCACCGCAGTGGTCGGTAGTCAGGTCAGAGGGAAAGCTGACCCAACCTTCTCACCTGGTTACAAATCTTCGGTATGTTTAATGAGACTAGATTCTATGATGTTCCTACGGTAATATTGAGGAGGCATTATCCCAGTCAATGCAATGTTTATTATCCCTCAAATGAACGAACAGAGCATTTGATTCCTGGCCTGTCCTAACACTGATCTTATGTATGCCGATAACTGGTCCTCTATAGATGCCATTAACCGATTTGGGTATATACTATCAACCGATCTGTGTCATGCCTATAACCGATTGCATCAATATTCGATCATTTTTAAACCAATTCCTGATTTGTTTTTTATGCTTATAACCGATACTGTACAACTCGCATCAGCTAACATAATCTAATACCACACCGCACCACTCCACCCTAATACCACACCACCCCACCCTAATACCACACAACGCCACCCTAATACCACACCACTCCACCCTAACACCACACCACTCTAACACTACACCACACCACTCTAACACCACCCTAATACCACACCACTCTAACACCACCCTAATACCACACCACTCCACCCTAATACCACACCACACCACTCTAACACCACACCACTCCACCCTAACACTACACCACTCCACCCTAATACCACACCACACCACTTAACACCACCCTAATACCACACCATTCCACACTAACACCACACCACTCCACCCTAATATCACACCACACCACCCTCACACCACACCACCCTAATACCACACCACTCCACCCTAACACCACACCACCCTAATACCACACCACTCCACCCTAACACCACACCACGCACACACCACCTTCACCCCATCATTTTCCTGCACCTACTAGCTAAACCAAGAACAGGATCGCAGTGTACTGAAAACCTTACGGCGCATGTAGGGGTAAGATGACAAACACGGTGATTGAAAGGTTAGGTTAGGTTTTTCCTGAGTGTTAATGAATGCTGTGAGTCTATAGGAGTCTTTTTTCCCTCATGGCTAACCTAACCTCACCATCCCTAAAGGAATTAATTACCAACTTCTCTCTCTCACCCTCCCTCCCCCACCTTACCTCGCTGCAGCTTATAAACTCGTTAGGTTCCTCATAGCAACAGTATTCAGTTTATTTTATTCTCTTCGTTATTTTCAGCTTGCTAGTCTATCTGGTGGGATATTAAATAAAAAAAAATGCTATCAGGTTTTCTGTGAAGTCGTCAACGCTTTAAATTAACGTGTATTTATTTCTATATATAAGGTAAATAATAATAATAATAATAATAACAACAATAATAATAATAATAATAATAATAATAATAATAATAATAATAATAAGTCCATATCTCCTCCGCACTCACCCCACATTATCACAACACCCAGATAGCAGCATACGTATATAACATTTCATCATTCGAGGTTATGTAACAGTAGATAATTATTATCTCCGTTGTGTATGATAATTTACTGTTATATTTCTCCCTCCATTATTTCAAACACGTATCATCTAAAAAAATATGAATGTAATTAGATATCCTATTGTAACTTCCTTTAAAACTATAAATACTATACATACTTAAACATTTATCTCTATTTATCTCTTATTTCATCTATACTTTTTGTACGTTTTCTTTGCTCGAATCATTATCATCAGTGTTGCAGTTATCGTTATTTTTTTGTTGTTTATAATTATCACGTCTTGCTTCCTCTTTGTCTTTTTTTGTTTCTCTTCCTCTCTGTCCGTTTATTTGTCTGGATTCAAGAACACAGACAGACACACACTCTCAAACACTAGTGGAAAACGAATACTATAACATGAAAAAAAAATTATGTACTTTAAGTAAAAAAAATAAAACACGACCACCAATATGTACTGTACTGTTACCGGCACTTGGACATTATCTGGTATCTACTTGAAGGTCATATATGTGAGGTGGCTTGTCTGTGAGGTGACTTTCTGTGAGGTGGCTTGTCTGTGAGGTGACTTTGCTGTGATGTGGCATTACTGTGATGTGGCATTTCTGTGGTGTGGTTTTTTTTATATTATGTGATTATATTTAATATCGAATACACATATCAGGGTGACATTTTTCCCGAAGACTTTTGTCGGTGTCTTGCAGATGGCTTTTGTAATTTTTTTTTTATTATGTGCCTTTTTGTAGATGGCTTCTTAATAAATGTCCTTCTGTAGGGAACTGTTATAGAGGCTTATTTATGTGGCTTTCTTATAAGTGGTTTTTGTAGGTGTTTTTAATAGTGGTTTTCCAATAGATGACTTTCTTATAAGAAGCTTTTGTAGATGGCTTTTTCCTGGCTTCATCAATTGGTTTCTCTACATAATTAACAGCACTAAATAAACCCAGAAATACAAAGAACAAACAAATTTTACGATACTAATAATAACAAGAATAACAAAAACGATTATAACAAGAACATAAGTAGATATAAATGATAGATAACTGATATAGGTTAGTCAGTTATAATTTATTAACTTATTTGAATTTTACTATTTAACGTCTTTACAGAATACAGGGTAATTATTTTTTTGTGTATTTACATATCTTCAATGATAACTTAAGAGAGATATAATGTATGTGTGAGTTTTTTTTAGTGTATAAATCGACTTAGAATACTCACTTTAAAACGTCTTGCTGAAATACAGAAAGTTATGATAAATTTCAACTTTGCAAACTTTTTGTGGGTTTCAATTGTGTTTTTTTTAATAGATCATGATTATTTTAATATATTTCGTTCATCATCATACACTATACACCATTTTGACTTATATATACTGAATATACACAGTTATCGGGTTAAATTAGTCTAGATCTGGTTTGCTAAAGTCTGTAACTCAAACCAAATTACATAACCTGCACTATGCAACGTGATCTGAAGTGGTTTCCGGCCATACCAGGTGGGGTTTCCGCGAGCTTCCAACTAGCTTCACCCGAATGTTGTCAGTGTGATAGCTTTGCGTGTTCTCAGTTTCCTGTTCTGACCACGACTGTCCCTCACACAATGCTGGGGAGGGGGGAGGATATTTTTATGAGTGCACCTGTTTCAATCAGTCACAGGTGTTGGTTGGAAGTCAATAAGGTGAGGTTTGTTTTGAGTCCATCCTTGTCTGTAGGGCTGGTTGTTGTTGTAGTAGTAGTAATAATAAAACACGTATAAAAGTAGTAGTAGTTGTTGTAGTTGTTGTGGTAGTAGTAGTAATAGTAGTAGCTCAACTAATCCAACACAGATAGGATAGTTTCTTATGTATTAGGATATTTAATATTAAGGTAATAAAATGGCGGCGAAGGTGTGGCTATTGGGGGAGGCTGGAGGCCACGTGAAAAAAAAATAGTAGTAGCAGTATTAGTAATAGTAGTAGTAGCAGCAGCAACAGTTAAAGCAGCATTAATAGTAATAGTAGCAGCATTAGTTGTAATAATAGTAGTAGCAACAGCATCAGTAGTAGTAGTAGTAGTTATAAAGTAACGGCGAAGGTGTGTCTATTGGGGGAGACTGGAGGCTACGTTTTAAATAATTTGTACAGGTAGTAGCGAGTGCAAGATGTTTCTACGCCAGACTCGCGGAGTTGATCTCCGAACAGAAGCAGCAGCCCAGAAGTTATGTTACAGCCTGGATGAGATGTCGACTGTCCTTCTCTCTCCTTAGGTCGGCTTTGCTCTGCCTCAGGGGAACGAGAGCATCGGCCCCAAAGCCGACAACAGTTGCAGATATTGACTATGAGGCAACAGTCACTGAATGCCGCATAGATCTGCGGCTCAACTAACTCAACACAGATAGGATAGCTACTTATGCATTAGGATATTTAATATTAAGGTAATAAAATGGCGGCGACGGTGTGACAATAAGGGGAGGATGGAGGCCATATTTAAAAACAAATTAATAGTAATTTCCAATATCACAATAAGTATAGACGTTGTATCAGAAGTTACAAAAGCAGTAATGTAGTAAATTTTATTCATTACCTAAACCCTTGAGACTTAACCCATGAGTACGATGACTTACGCCCTTGAATATAAGATGGCCTAACCTTTTGAGTACGACTTTAACCCTTGAGTATGACGCCTTAAACCTTTAAGTCATCGTACTCAAGGGTTATGTCATCGTACTCAAGGATTAATTCGTAGTTCTCAAGGGTTAAGTCATCATACTCAAGGGTTAAGTCGTAGTTCTCAAGGGTTAAGTCATCGTATTCATGGGTTAAGTCATCGTACTCAAGGGTTAAGTCATCATACTCAAGGGTTATGTCATCGTACTCAAGGGTTAAGTCGTAGTTCTCAAGGGTTAAGTCATCGTACTGAAGGGTTAAGTCGTAGTTCTCAAAGGTTAAGTCATTGTACTCATGGGTTAAGTCATCGTACTCAAGGGTTATGTCATCGTACTCAAGGGGTTAAGAACATAAGAAAATAAGGAGTCTGCAATAGGCCGGTTTGCCTGTGCATGGCTGCTCCTGTCGAGAGTTACTACCACTCTATCGTCCATGAATCTATCTAGCCTCCTTTTAAAACTTTCCAGCGTTCCACCACTTACTACAAAGTTGCTAAGCTTGTTCCACTCGTCCACCACCCTATTTGTAAACCAGTTCCTTCCCATCTCCCTCCTAAACCTAAACTTATCCAACTTAAATCCGTTGCTACAGTTCTATCCTGCTCGGATATTATAAGAAATTTATCTATATCCCCTTTATTGATTCCTTTCACCCACTTAAATACTTCTATCATATCTCCCCGCACTCTTCGTCTTTCTAGGGAATGCAAATTTAATTTCTTTAACCTATCTTGATGAGGAAGGTACTCAAGGGATTAAATCATCGTACTCAAGGGTTTAAATCATCGTACTCAAGGGTCTAAATCATCGTACTCAAGGGTTAAGTTATCGTACTCAAGGGTTAAATCATCGTACTCAAGGGTTAAGTTATCGTACTCAAGGGTTAAATCACCGTACTCAAGGGTTATGTCATCTTACTCATTACTTTAAAGAGCAGTTATATAATCAACTCACTAAAAAAAAAAAGACATCTATTTATGTTAATTTTAATGTAACAAGTCTGCAAGAGGTAAACACAACACTGGACCTTAGTTACGCCTCTGTGTGTGTGTGTGCCTCAAGCGGAGATTCGGCGAGTGGACGCTCCAGTCAGGAATGAAGTAAAGTTGAAAGGTCATCCATTCCTTCAAATGTCTACATCACCACCACACTGTCTGTCTGTCTGTGTCTTTAAGTATATATCTTCAGGTTGATAGACAGGACAGGGTATGGTATAGATTCCTTGTATTTCTGACACACACACATATCCACAACACAACTAATAATTCAAAGAAAATTCTAACACGGCACACCCAAAAAAATAGCACGAATTACAAATAAACAATTTAATTATATACATTACAGCTTCAATCTTATGTAAATACACATTCAAATTTACGGTTGTAATGTATAATAGAGACAGTTATTGGGGTAGTAGTAGCGGCTTATCCAGGTAAGCTCTTCTCTTACACCTGTTGTCTTGTGTCGCGGACTCTCTCTCTCAGAAGGTCAGGTACGTAATTATATCTCCTCGTTTCTGAATCTTTCTTTGTATATTTAGCTTAACATATATCTTTTAGCCTAACACATATAAGTAGATGTATAACCGATAGAAAAGGCAGATAGGTACAGGTATATAAATTCAATACATTATATGAAACAACAACAGGATATATGTATAATTATATAAGGAAATAAACAAATACAACACGAGGTAAATAATACTGAGGACTTGGCAGTATTTCAGCAGGATGTTCCCCCGAGCTTGAATTTATACTGCGGACCTGAAGGGGAAGGCGAGGCTGTTATTCCCCGTTGTTTTCTTTTCTTTACTTTAAGCGCGTAATATAAGCATTTATATTAACACTAAAACTTAATTTTTGTTTAATAAGAACCTGGTTATAGTCGCTTATATGTATTTAGTTCCTGGAGTGGTAAATGTGTGATGGTTGATAACGAATAAGTGTTAGTGAGTTTAAAGATGTGTTTGTTTTGCTTTGCTGGCCGTTGTAGTCAATATTGTAAAAAAAAAAAATATACTTATTAGAAGTAAAGATTTTAATGTACCGCTATCTAGATACTTTAAGATACAGTACTTTATTAATGAACGCTATTCTGTTCTATAAAAAAAAAGAATGTGATAAATTTTAAGAATGACGCGTCTCCAAGAGATCATTAAAGCAAATTTCGAGTGATAAAAATAAAAAAAAAACTGAATTTTGTGCTGTCTGTATTTACGTCATTACGAACGGGAGTAATTATTCTTTCACTCCTTATCCAATTACTCTCTTTAAGTGGAATGGACGCTTCTGTTTACTTACCAATTCTTCTTGGAACAGAATTAATTAAGGTTGCACTTTGCTTCCGGGTACAAGATTGTTTTTGCATTTGCGATAATGGTTAAAGTATCTTTTTAGGTTCACATCCTTGATGATGATTTTTTTTCAGGATTCACTGTTATAATGTGCAGCATGCATGTCCAGTGGGGGGTGGGGGGTCGAGTTCGGGTCCTACGAAGTTTCAGGAAGGTTGTGGAGTCGTGGCTCTTGGCTCTTCAGCTATTTGGCAAAAACCATCAGTGGATTATATTTGGTTCTAGCAGGAAGGAACCTCAGAGCGCTATATATATATATATATATCCCCGAGTCTGCTAGTATTGGGTGGTTTATTCCAGCAAAAATCAGGCAGAGGTTTGGGATGGTTTTTGTCAATTCACCAAAACGCTGCAGGGTGGCGCATGACTCTTTGTGAGGAAGTTCAAAGTCGATTTTCATGTTAATCCATAAGCTGTACATTCTGTGCATTATAACAAACGTCTTAGTAAAAAGTCCAGAAGAAAAGTTATTATAAAAGTTGAGTCTAAAACACATATTGACCATGATGTCCGTTAATCTCCGATACTTCGAAACCCAGTTAGTTTCGGTTAATTCGAAACAGTCAATTAGTCTCGGATAATTCGAAACTTAGTCAATTAGAGTCGGATAATTCAAAACCTAGTCGATCGGCCACAGGTAATTCGAATCGGAGTAAAAGTGTCTTCGAGAATTCGAAATTGAATCTAATGGTTTCGGATAATTCAGACCCAAACACAAGGTCCTAGAGAATTCGTCAACATCCTGGAGCAACGACTGCCTCACCACCACCAAACATTGTGAAAGTCATTCCTCCTTCGTTTGACTGTTTAACCGATCAAATCTAAACATGGCTGGGTCTCTTTTTTTGTAACTTACACAAAAAAAGAGAGAAAAAAGCTGTTCAAGTAATCTCTTCCCTCTTTACAAGTACAGCATTAGGAAATAATTTATACTTACATAAATATCCCCGGCGATAAGAGTTTTGGTGGCACTTTGTAAATATTTTTATGTAAACGTGAAAAAAATAGCGGGGAATTCTATAATAAGAATACTTGTGAAAAGATTTTAAAATGAATAATTTTTTTATTGCTTTTAAGTTTATTATTGTCTTTTATTTATCGTGTTATGTTTTGTGTATGTCGCTGATTATGTCTGTTATTACCTTCAGCGTCATTAACTGTTCATAACCGGTGAGTGATAATATCGAGTGATTGTGGTAATGTTAACATGATATTGTGGTAGATAGAAACGGAGAGGAGGAAATATGTTGATAATTTAGTAATAATAACGGCATGTGGTGGTGGTGGTGGAGCCGGGAGTAACTGAAGAGACTGGTTGATAATAGCGGATAAAACAGCAATAATATAAATGCTATAGATCTAAATAATATTAATGAATCACAAATGGATATCGGCTTCATGGTGCTGGAAATTGTACGTTATGTGTATAAATTCTCTCCTTAATTTCACAACTATCACACAATTCCGTACTTTCTCGAAAATATTATTACTCTTGTTGTTTATATTTAGGTGTTTCAGCTACCTGGGTCTCTGAGTACAAATATTCAGCAAGACAGTTTCCTTACTAGACGACTGTTAAAAATAAATTCCTTTCCATACTGTGTGGTTGTATGTATTTCTGTACTTCAACTTTTAAGGTCGCTTAGCACGTACGGTAAATCAACTCTCATACTATATATTCTTCTAAAAACATAAATTTATCTTTTTATTTTAATATTATACATTTAGTGAGCGAATTATCCTCATGCGGGCTTACTGGTAAATCATCGCTAGATATTTGGTCAGTAAAATTGTCATACAACTTCACGTACTACAGATAATATTTAAAGTATGTATTATTGATTATTTAAAGTCAAGAAATCTTCATTAATAGTCTAAATTAACCTTTGGCAAATCTTTACCCCCCCCCCCCCCCCTTCCCCGCTGGGCTACGCTACTCGGCATGTTCATCTCTCAATCGGAATTTTTGTCATCTGGAAAAAAGTTCATCAAACAACACAATAATAATCCACCAGCAGATGATTCATTATAATCAAATTACCTCATTTAATGTCTCATCGCGTAATTGTTAAGTTTTACCTTTAAGTAATTTCGTGTTAGACATTGTTCGTCTAACGGGATAGTCTTTTTATGTACTATATATTTTTCTCCATCGAATAATTCTTGTGTATAATTTCCAGTGATGTTAATTTGTAAATCCTTCATGGAATAAATTAAAAAAAATGTATAATACTTCCTAACACGTGAATAATAACACGATTTACTTCCCTTTGACATTATTAATTTGAATTGCTGATTATAGTTACTAAACCGTATGTATTGGATAAAACAAAATCATATTTATGACTGAATTTAAATATATTTTCAAAGTTGTAAGGTATAAAAAGTATACCCGAGTCTTTAGTGAGCAAATTATTTAATAACTCTGACAGGTATATTTTATTATTCATATCATTATTATTTGTGATGTGTGATCAGCATTATATGATTTTAACCCTTTTCAAATGGAATATAAAGTATATTCGTTGTGTTTAAAGTATATTCGTTGTATTATAATGTAATACTATGCTTCAATAACCATTATATATAAACCCTTAAGCGCAAACTCAGGGCTAGGTCACACTTACCAGTTAGTCACCAACAATAAAATAGGTACACCTTTCTAGTTAAAAATATCAGTATTAACACCTATAATCACAATTATAACGTGAGTTATTTTTCTATTATTGTGTCAGTATAGATTCTTGCCTCAGCATGATTGATAATTAATAAAACCTATGTTAGATATACTGTACAATTAAGTTTGAAGAATCCCCGTTTATGTGTGGAAATTGAAGAAAACCATATTATTATTTTTCACTTTCTGTTCTTCCTTTATTTCACTGCATTTATTTTTTTCAATGAAAGTTTTCACAATTATTGTAATAATTCTTTCATTTTATTCTTGTCTTATATATAATTTATAACGGAATATACAGTATATTGTAAACTGTACCTCTTTCAATATTATTACCAAATAGATTTTCTAATGTTTAAAGGAAGATATATTTGACGTGTGTATAATGTATGTTTACCAAATGTTTGTTATTACAAGTATACATAAATTATGGTATAGCTTAAATATGGTGTCACTAACTTCAATAATCCGAGTCATAAGAAACTTCGATCCAGGCTATCACAATAAACAAAAACCGATGTTAATTTGCGTTAAATATCAGAAGCATTTGTTTAAAAAAATGTTTTATCTTTTATTTGTCAGTTTCTTCAAGTTCGAGATGTTTATGAAGGGAATCACCGCTTTCTATTATTCCATAAAAAAAATCTATAGCCGCAAGTTGTTCGGTTCAGCCACAGCACATAAATAGTAAGTTATCCTTATCTTACAACCACCAACTTGTAGTAACACTTGTTGGAATTCGGTTATAACCATCGAGCGGACAGACACACACCTGCTTCTATCATAACACCAAGTCTTTAAAAAAAAGTGGCAAAACATCCGCTTATTTATAAAAAAAAAAGGAAATTATTTAAAATTGAAGGACAATATTACTTGCTTGTCGGTCTTGTTTCCTCGACACTAATTTGGGATGAATCTACGTGGCGCCTCTACTGCCGGGCATATCTGGGTTAATTTTATTCGCTGTGGTTAGTCAGTCCAAAGTGAGAAAACAGTGGTATTTTCCCTTATATTTGCATTGCAGGCTGCTTTTGGACTGTTCATCACCCCTTACTCTATCCCACATTACAGGCTGGACGACCTCTCATCAGCCTGTACTGTGGTAGAACCTTCCCTAATCTCATCACTGCAGGCTATCAACCTACATGGCGTGAGTGACAATATCCTAACACCCCTTCAGACAGAGCCACAAGCTCGAGAGATTCGCCTACCACGATACTCCTGGCGAGGGACGCAGGTGGTGGCAGAGTCTCGTCTAGGTGGTGGTGGGTGACGCAGGCCAGCAGGCAGTCTTGGGGCACACAAGGCACACTCACTTCTACGTCGCCTCACCACCACCTTCGTCAGTAGAGGGAGGCATCATCCTTGCCAGTAGTATTTTTTGGGGGGACGAATGGCAGAGTTCGTGGATACCTCACCCTCGAGCAGTTCAGATCCCTTCCTGAAGAACTTGTACATGTAGTGGCATCACCAGGTGGATGACTAAACGCATTGCATCCCGCTGGCCTAAACGTGCCAGTGGCTTTTGAAATATAGCGATTGTTTATATAATATATAAAGTATATATCGGTAATTAACTTTTTGATATTAATTCACCTCCAAACTTCTCTCATAATTTTGTCCTCTGGCGTGACAGGAAGATGGTGGCCTTTATGATCGTCGGGATATTAAACAAATGCGTCGTGGATCAACAAACCTTCTAGTGCGGATTGTTCCCTTTAATTTGTCAACATAAAGGAGTGTATACATGGAGTGTCTCCCTCCCTACCAGCTCCTAGCACCGTCAACCCTCCTCCCGGGGCGGCGCTCATCGGCCTACTGGCGTGGCGGCGACCACCACCCGCAGCCACCCACCAAAGCCGCCACCGCCGCCGCCAAACTCCGCCCCTCACTCCTCACTGGTCACAGGACACACAAAATGGCGGATATGGCGCATGCGCACTTTCTTATTGACAGTTTATAACATTATAATGTGTTCTTTGAATTGTTAATTTATGTATGTTTTTTTAGGGACACTTAAATAATCAATACCGACTTATTCATCAAAGTATATAATATATGTGGATCTTTTAACTGACACCCTGACTTATGCAGCTTGAAATGACGCATAATTTGCCTCGTCATCATACAAACAATAGCGATGTTTTTACTTTAGTCATATAACTATGTATAACAAGAGCTGTATAATAAAGAATGATATTTTTTTCATTTTTATAGTAAAGTAATTAGTTGAATATTGCCGGAGAGGAACGCATACATAAGTCATGCTTTGTCTGTGTCGCCGTTAATTCAGACACTTCTACCGTTCTATAGCGTAACCAAGTAACTAGGATCGTAACTACTTAATATATAAATCTTCTGTATTGGGAGAAAACAGATAAAAACGGCGACAAAGCTGGTAATAATAATCCGAAAGCGACGGCTTAGGATGGATCGACCAGCAGTAGCGGGCGACAAGATGGCTGCACCGGCGGCCGTGACTGCGACTGTGTGTAAGGCTCATTACCAACCTGGAGGGGTTGGTCTAGTGTGTGTGTGGCAGCCGGCTTGCCCAACGTCTCCAGCCAGCAGTTGCAACACATAAGGAGTACAGTCGGCCTATAAATACCACCAAGACCGGATAAGCCAGGGAAACTAAGGTAGGGGGTTCCCTCTCTCTCTCTCATACCATCTGTGTTGACGCGTTTCATCTCATTACCTAACAGTCCTTTAACTCCTGCTGCAGTACTACGTCAGTATCTTCCCTGTGTTAAAATTACAGTTATTTCAATATCGCCTAAATTGACCCCTAGAAAATGGGTTAATTTTCGATAATCATGATATTGAGGGAAGGAATAGAAGGTAATGTTTGTTTAGTTAGCCCTGTTTGTGACGCCATCTGCCAGTGTTGCCAGTGATGTTATTATTTATTTACCAGTCAGCACATCGACTGACTCCATGGCCTTATCTTAGGTGTGTGTGTGTGTGTGTATAGGAGGGCGTCTCAAAACAACGGCAATAATATAATACTTACCATTATTTTATTGTTTATTATTCGAAATACATAAAGTATATAGTCATCGGTGTGTCTGAGGGATTTTTTTTTTAGTTTAACAAATTTATTGACAAAGCTTGTAGTACAGTTTGCCTAGTGTGGGTAATTCAATCAGGTCTTGAGACTGAGGGAGGGAGGAAGGATGGAGGGAGTGAGGATGGAGGGAGGGAGGATGGGGGGATGGAGAGATGGGGGAGGGAGGGAGGAAGGATGGGGGGATGGAGGGATGGGGGAGGGAGGGAGGAAGGATGGGGGGATGGAGGGATGGTTTGCTCGGAACTGCACCTTTTTCGTGTTGTTGCAAGGAGGGGGGGGAGGGAGAGACTAGTAAATCTGTATCTGTCTGTCTCTTAGGTATATATTTACAACCCTTACATAACAATCTCTTCCCCCTTACCTGAACGATGTCGACATTCCCCTTCTCCCTCTCCCCCTCCTCCTCCTCTCCCTCCTCCCCTCTCCCTCCTTCCTCCCCCCTCTCCATCTCTCCTCTTCTCCCCCTCCCCTCACACCAGTATCATCCGGTTCTCCAAGCAACAACACAATTCAATTTCACCCTCATCCCCCCTCTTCCTTCCTCCCCATCTCTATTCGTCTCTTCCCCTCCTCCTCCAACGCCTCCTTCCCCCTCTTCTCCCTCCTCCCTTCCCTCCCTCACACTAGTAATAACTGAGAGAGCTGACAAAGTGCTGCCATCGTGTCTCACTAAGTTTGACTAAGGTCGATTTGGTGTACACGTGGTGGTGGTGTAACTGTGGATGATGACGCAATACTTGGCCTCCATCTTTATCTCTCTCTACCTATCTCCCTCGTGTCTCTGGTTTATTAAAGCTTCTCTCACATCTCGTTATCTCAAAGCTTTATCTTATCTCTCTTGCTTCCCGGGAGACCACAGTCATGGTGACAACGTGTGCGCCTATCTCTTACTCGTGTACACATAATTATCTCTAGCCCGAGTACACATATATGTTACTCGTGTACACATATCTTCCCAATGTACACTTTATGTATATTTATATGTAATAATAATAATAATAATGATAATTGACGGTTTATTGAAAAAATTCTGCAGCCCGAAGGCTGAAAATATACATTGGACATAAATGACTTATTACATACATTGGTGGTTTAACAAAAGTCTTCATTAGAGAAAGGTAAAGGAACATACAGTGAACATACAGATTAATGTAGGTGTTGAACAGCAAACACGTAGTGTAGTAACTCCCTCCCAGATGGTGTTAGGAGGAACTCACGTGGTGTAGTAATTCCCTCACAGATGGTGTTATGAGGGACCTCACGTGGTGTAATTACCTCACAGATGGTGTTATGAGGGGCCTCACGTGGTGTAGTAACTCCCTCACAGATGGTGTTATGAGGGGCATCACGTGGTGTAGTAATTCCCTCACAGATGGTGTTATGAGGGGCCTGACGTGGTGTAGTAATTCCCTCAAGATGGTGTTATGAGGGACCTCACGTGGTGTAGTAATTCCCTCACAGATGGTGTGATGAGGGACTTGACGTGGTGTAGTAATTCCCTCACAGATGGTGTTATATGAGTGAGGTGTGGTCCCAGGCCTTCCTATCGTAGACGGATTAACACATCGGTGGTTGTTGTTGGGTCTCGCGGGGGCCGTTATCACTGGGTACCTGGGACCTCACTGTGTGAAGGTTAACTTGGGTACCACTGTTACTGTTGAGTTGTTCTCACTGACTTAAGCACTGTTCACCAATGTTCACCTCTGTTTAACACTGGTTCCGTTCCTTTCCTAAATGAAATTGTAACTTCTGGCGAGAACTTGTTGATATTCCGGTGGGGAGGAGGGTTCAGGGGAGGGGGTTGGTATGGGCCAACTTAACAGTTGACCTGGCTGCTCCGAGAGGAGCGCCAGGTACGTCTTGACCCTTCGGTGGTCAAGGATGTATGTATGTATGTATAAGCAAAGAGCCAAAATTGCGATCAGTTGAAGATTTACCACCTTAATGCTACCTGGGTTTGAGGTAAGGTTAGGTTAAGTTAGGTAAGGTTAGGTCAGGTTAGGTTAGATTAGCATTTAGGTAATTAATCTTCAGGTGTAATTAGCTGGGGAGGCAAATCTTCAGGTAATCACAGTACAATTTTAAACTGATCAAGATACTTTTTCATTAACTTAAAACATTTCCTGAAGGGGTTTAGTGTACAAGGGTGTTTACCTGAGGGTGGTCACGTCCCTTACTTGGTTGACCTCTGAGGCAGCGGGTCTTAGCCAACACCAGGGAGGTCAAGAAGATAATCATGGTCGAGTAAAAAAAAATATATGCTGAATCTCTTATAAAGTTCTGTTATTTAAATTTAACAAAAGTAGATACAATGATACTTTGGGGGGGGGGGGTGTTTTGTTTATGTTAATTATAGTGTTTTGTGTGTTGACTCTCTCTCTCTCTCTCTCTCTCTCTCTCTCTCTCTCTCTCTCTCTCTCTCTCTCTCCTACAATTACTTATACAATTCTTTCGCGACAGTTGCCTCTCTTCTTACCTTCTCTAGTCTTCTTTTCCTTCCATCATCCTTCCCCCTCCCCTTCTTTTTCCTTCCACATCCCCCCCCTATCACTTTTCCCCCCCATACTTCTCTCCCTCCCTCTCTACCTTATCAACGAATATTTCCTCGTCTTCACCCATTGATCGACAAGTTAGGTAAATATCTAGGTTATCACGTTTAGAGGAATATGATAACAATATGATAACGTATCTCAGTAATTATCAACGGGTGGCTTTGTCGGCTTTCCTTAGTTTATGTACTTTATTAATTGTCCACATACCTTCTTAACCAATTGTAAACCTATGTTATTATTATTATTATTATTAAACTGTAACTGAGAAAGATTTAAAGGTATATTGTCTTGGCTGCGGTTGCGACACACGACAACTATTCATTACGTCACAAGAAGGCAGTTTTTTTCCTAATTTACAATCTACATTTACCTGGTCACTTTAAAATGAACCACCCTAGTTTCTTATGTAACTTTACCTAAACTAAGTTAATGTAACCCTCCAGATAACGTTTGATTTTTTAGCATAAAGTGTGTTAAAGCGCCATATGTTATTTATCAAAAACTACAAAAAAAAAGTTCCAGTAATTCCAACACATGTTTTTTTCCCTTTAAACACAAGAGACTACCAAATTATTAAGTTATGTTACCCAAAAATAATGTTAGAGTAAGATAACACTTGTTTATGTAGTTATATAAGAAGAGCGCGTGCAGATTTAAAGGGCGAAAGATAAATAAATACGACAAAATGAATTTAAGGAGTGTTGAGAAAGTAGAGGTGCGGGCGCCTCAATGTCTAGACTACCAGTAACGGCCACTTGATCCTCATTCACTCCAGCTGATCTTTGTGCTGAATTTAGGTCGGTTAGTTCACGAGAGGTGTGTTGCTTAAACCCTTTAGTACCTGACCGAGTTAGGAGCTTTCTTAGGACACTTTCATCCCATAATAATAGACCATTTTCTAATTACTTCAAAATTGACTCTAATTATACCTAATATATATCCTGTGCTTATATACTTACTTATATAATGAATGTCCAAGTTTGATATTGTTTACACCTTACAGTATATATGTAGGGCACAGCTTATGAGGCAAGTCTTTGTATCTCCAACTAAATTTGGATTTAATTTATGATCTTAGGCGTGATTTTAATTTTGCTTACATTAAACATTATCATCAGGAGATTTGTTTATGACAGTAAAGCTCAAATTACAAATAAATTTAATCTATATAAAAATCAATGGAAGATGTTCATTATTTTGCCATTATGGGGAACCTGATTTTGTTTTTCGTTATATATATCTTCTCAAAGTTTATTACGCATTTTCTCTTCGTGACATTTTCTTCAGTTTATTTATTTTCTCCTTTACTTTGGTACAACTTCACCCATCACTTGAGTTTGGTTGAGTTGTCGGCACCAATTCAAATTACAAATGTTTAAGTTGTAGAAAAAATTATCTCATTTTCTGTTATTAAAAACCCGTAGTTAGTTTTCTATGATTTTTTTTGTACATACACTCAGGTCTGATGGTCAATGGTACTGTACCTGATGGTGGGTACTTGGTCATATATTGCTGTACTAAATATTTTACTTTTACTTTTCTTTTTTATACTTTACTGTGCTATACTTTGCTTTACTTTTACTTTAACCTACCTTACTTTGTTTTACTTCTGCATTACTTTGCATTAATTTACACTTCATTGTGTTCCATGACTTGATATTGTATTGCAGTTACAGCTACGTGACCTGGAAGTTTAAGAGAGTCACGTCTGGTCCAGTTTAACAAGTTTCAGTGGTAAAGGTGATAGAATCTCACTGGTTATACTTATCATTTTACCCGTTACTTGTGTTAGGTGAGGTGCCTAGGGTAACGGATTTTTACCAGGTTTGATTGTTGGAATTACCTTTTATTGTGACGTGGGCTATATTTATGGAAAGGTTGCTCGAGGAATGCTGCACAATGTGTGGTGTGAGGAAATATACTTGGTCTTAGTTATATTTATTTATTTATTTATCTAAATAATGTACAGTTCCATCACTTATGAATGCATCTATGGGTTCATGAACTTCAGTGCGGTAGCTCCCGGAGAAGAATGTTTGATAATAGCCAACTGGACGAAACATAATCTCGCATCCTACTGAAGAAATTGAATCAGAATAACAATTGTGTTTTAGATTTATTAACATTATTTTTTAAAACCATAAATTAGGGAAACTGTCCAAAATAGGGGCCTTAATTAGTGGAAACCTGGCCAATCCTTCCCTCAACCTTGATCCCCTTCAAAACAATACAAACCCAATACTGCTAACAAAAAGAGTACCCTTCTACCTACCTCCCTCTAGGCCTCTACCCTCACAAAGTTACCTGTGTCGTGTAGACAGGACATACCTTTATATATTTCAAGAACTGATAATACATTAATACATTCATGTAATCTACATTATCATACAGCGGCACTTGACTCTTAACCTTGATGAGGTACACCGGTCGCCATTGCCATTGATAATTTATTCCAAACAAAAGTGTACATTGTGGTAGGTGATGTAAGCTTGTTATTCTTGATCCTACAGAGAGTAATACTGAGACAACCGACAACAATAATAACAAAAATGAAGTTCAACCGTAAACTTATACCCTTGAAGGTCCACTACTTCTGTTTCCTGGGATGTGAGTACCTTTACCAGCCAACCTGTGTGCCTTCCATTGTTTGATTAAAATTGATGAGTTTACAGTATGATGGATCACTAACTTTAAAACTGGTGAATATCTCTTGAAAATCACCAAATTTTCTTACTGTGGAGACTGTTTTTTAATTCATCTAGGTCAGTTTTATCTAGGTATATTGGCTAGAGTGAATTTGTGGCAATATTTTAGAAGTTATGTGTATAGTACAGTACAGTCCAGTACATGTTAAATATCATTCCACTCTATGTAGATTATAATCTTTTTCTGTATTTTTTCGATATCTTTAAAAAAAAAAAATACTTGCATGAAGACTGCTTATCAGTATTATTTTGATAGACAATTTTCTTGACTTTTTAATACATATCAGTATATAGTACAGTACATGAAATTATAGTACATGAAATTACGATATATTCTTTGAAAACCATGTATTTGTTTTTTATATTTGCTTGTAACATCTGTGTGACTATTTAATTCAGCATTTAAGTTTCTCATTTAGTAGTTACTGTATCAGTGGGTGAGTTAATACCCCATATTACCCAAACTTATCCAGTGCCCCGTCCTGGCAGGTATATCACCGATCCTGCCGTTCCTGATTGTGGTCGGCGTCCAGCTGGGTATACCCGTGTCGGTGACGGGCACACTGTCTTCCATCTCTCTCTTGCTAATAGTGTTCATGAAGCCCCTCGTCGCTGCCATGGCCGATTCTTTCCCCGCCCACAGACGAGCCATCTTCCTCTTAACCCTGACCTTGATGGTTACCTGCTACAGCTCCCTCGTCTTCATCCCACCTATGAAGGAGGTGCCCAAGGTCAAGGGTCAACTGGTGAGGCCTGTAGAAGCCCTCACCTCCCAAGAGAAGGAATTCAACCCACTTGTTGCAACAAATGCAGAAGAAAAGGACATTTCTAGCAAAACTTTGCTTCTGGCTCATGGTGACGGTAAGTGGTTGTTGATTAATGTTAAACCATGCAGGAGTTGACATTGCTCAAATAATGTTATTTTGGCTGCACACCAGCTAATGTAGCAATTGGGGTGCTCATTCACTGAACTGGTGGACTTACAGTATACTGTATTGACCTTTTAGAAGTTAAAAGATTAGGTTAAGAGTTAGGTTAGACTGAACGTTGTGGCTTTTAAGCCATCAATAGTTGAATAGCCTGGAAGTCTACGCAGCCGGGATGGCTCGGTTTATGATGTTTAAGGTAAATTTGCAGTTTCAGCCCCAACTACTGTTCAACCATAAATTGTTGTTTTTCCCATGATATTTGGCTTGATTCATTCGAATTTGACCTACATTTCCGTTGGAAATGAATCGTTTTGGAGTTATCAAGTTATCATCCCCCCCATAGAACCTGACCTCACCAATAAAAGAAACATACCTAACTTCCTAGTTGTCCCCACCATATTAAACAAAAAGTACTTATTTTGACATTTGGTACCAATGAAGCAACTTTGTTGAAGCATTATGGTGTAATTTTACGTTTTTTGTGGACGTGAGAGTACACTCAGACCGAGCGGGTCAGTTATAAACAAACAGACGACACATGGTGACTGCAAATTTATGTTAATTTCTTATGTTTATCTACTATCTCGGTTAATATCTATTTGCGACAGAAGTGGTATTAGAAAAAAATGTTCCTATTAACAAGACATAACTATAATGGTAAGCACAAAATTGCTCTAACCGATTTGGGGCTGAAACTGCATTAATATCGAATTTTATGCCTTGTGCCTGTTGCAACTACTGTAGCTATTTGATTTTGTGTAGCCAGTGTTCCTAGTAGTATTAATAATAGGCTTCAAGTTGACTTATATTCTTTATTACACACACACACCCGTAATAATTGGTCTATCATGTTTCTATTATAAGGTGCATGTTATGTGGCAGTGGCATGGGACTGCATAGCATCATGCAGTCAACCTTGGGCGTGCCTTTCATCGAACACCTCCACGACTGACATCCGAATCACGGCCCTTCCTCGAGACAACGGCCTCAAGATCTTTCATGCTGCAGAAGAGACGTCACATTTCCATACTTTCAGTAGTGTTCCTCTTGATGGTTCTCCTCCCTTGTGGGGTGAGGCTGAGAAAGGTGAAGAGCAGGAGGTGAGAGGTCATCTGTATCAGCTGGAAGGAGTCAATGTCACCCAGGACTTAATAATGGCCAATGTAAGGTATGTTCCTCATTAAGAATTAGTTATGCTCTCTTATTTTTTACTCTCCAAATTATCCTCCTAATGTAAGGCTATACTAGTACCCCCTGTGTGGGTACTCCTGAGATTAATGATTATGAATATGTGGTCCACGATTCTATTGCAGAGTAATTAGTGGCCAAAATGACCCTTTGAAATATTTTACTGATATTTTTCAATGCTAATTACTCGTCAACTATGTGTTTCCAAGGTGTGATTTAGGGTTTGTGTGTTATTCTGAAAGTACTTTATTAGTTAAACCCCTTAAATTTCAATTCTGAGAAAAAAGTATATTTTGGTCAAAAATTTTGTAAGGTATAAGACTTACATTTTTGGTGGTTTTGGGCCAAAAATTAGATTTTGCTGAAAATCACAGTATGGGTACTCCTAAGCTTGCTGATTATGAAGTTGTGGTCCACGATTCGATTGCAGAATAATTAGTGGCCAAAATGACCTTTGAAATATTTTACTGACAATTTTCAATGCTAACAACTCGTCAACTATGGGTTTCCAAGGTGTGATTTAGGGTTTGTGTGTTATTCTGAAAGTACTTAATTAGTTAAACCCCTTAAATTTCAATTCTGAGAAAAAAGTATATTTTGGTCAAAAGTTTTGCAAGGTGTAAGACTTACATTTTTGGTGGTTTTTGGCCAAAAATTAGATTTTGCTGAAAATCACAGTATGAGTTCTCCTGAGCTTGCTTATTATGAATATGTGGTCAACGATTGGATTTGAGAGTAATTAGTGGCCAATATGACCCTTGAAAGATTTTACTGACACTGGGGTGCGGTCAAAAGCGGAGTTCCCCAGGGATCTGTATTAGGCCCTCTGCTGTTTGTTATATTCATTAATGATCTTTATTTTGGTAAAACTAGTAGGATTAGTAAATTTGCAGATGATACCAAAATGGGGAGAGTGATAAATTCAGACAGTGACTTTGAACACCTTCAAAGAGATCTAGATACCTTACATGAGTGGTCAGTAGACTGGCAAATGAATTTTAATACTGATAAATGCAAGGTACTACAGATAGGGAAGACGAATACAAACGTTAAGTATAAACTAGGTAACACGGAAATAGAAAACTCAGATTGTGAAAAAGATCTAGGTGTATTTGTTAGCAACGACTTGAAACCTAGAAAACAATGTATTAGCGTTCGCAACAAGGTAAACAGGATTCTTGGGTTCATATCTAGGAGTGTAAGTAACAGAACTGCTGACGTTATCTTGAAACTTTACCTCGCATTAGTGAGGCCACACATGGATTATGCGGTTCAATTCTGGTGTCCTTATTATAGAATGGACATAGATTCTTTGGAGAGAGTACAAAGAAGAATGACAAAAATGATCCATAATATTAGAAACCTTCCATATGAAGAAAGACTGAAAAGCTTAGGCTTGCATTCATTAGAGAGGAGTAGAGTTAGGGGAGATATGATAGAGGTGTTCAAGTGGGTAAGTGGGATTAACAAGGGTAAAATGGAAGATGTTCTGAAGCTCAGTAATAACGAAATAACTAGAACAAATGCCTTTAAATTAGATAAATTCCGATTCAGAAAGGATATAGGCAAGCACTGGTTTGGTAATAGAGTTGTGGAATAGGCTACCAAGTGCTACAGTAGGATCGGGGACGCTAGGGAGCTTCAAGACGAAGTTGGATAGGCACATGGAAGTGCTGGGATGGGTGTGAAAGGGATCTGCCCTGTATGGGCCAGTTGGCCTCCTGCAGTATCCCACTTTCTTATGTTCTTATGTTCTTAATTACTCATCAACTATGGGTTTCCAAGGTGTGATTTAGGGTTTGTGTGTTATTCTGAAAGTACTTAATTAGTTAAACCCCTAAATTTCAATTCTGAGAAAAAAGTATATTTTGGTCAAAAATTTTGTAAGGTGTAAGACTTACATTTTTGGCAGTTTTGGGCCAAAAATTAGATTTTGCTGAAAATCACAGTATGAGTTCTCCTGAACTTGCTCATTATGTATATGTGGTCAACGATTGGATTTAAGAGTAATTAGTGGCCAAAATGACCCTTGAAGGGTTTTACTGTCATTTTTCAATGCTAATTACTCATGAACTATGGGTTTCCAAGGTGTGATTTAGGGTTTGTGTGTTATTCTGAAAGTTCTTAATTAGTTAAACCCCTTAAATTTCAATACTGAGAAAAAAGTATATTTTGGTGAAAAATTTTGTAAGGTATAAGACTTACATTTTTGGTGGTTTTGGGCCAAAAATTAGATTTTGCTGAAAATCACAGTATGGGTACCCCTGAGCTTGCTGATTATGAATATCTGGTCCACGATTCGATTGCAGAGTAATTAGTGGCCAAAATGACCCTTGAATGATTTTACTGACATTTTTCAATGTTAATTACTCATCATCTATGGGTTTCCAAGGCGTGATTTAGGGTTAGTGTGTTATTCTGAAAGTACTTAATTAGTTAAACCCCTTAAATTTCAAATCTGAGAAAAATGTATATTTTGGTAAAAAATTCTGTAAGGTATAAAGACTTACATTTTTGGTGATTTTGGGTCAAAAATTAGATTTTGCTGAAAATCACAGTATGGGTACCCCTGAGCTTGCTGATTATGAATATGTGGTCCATGATTCGATTGCAGAGTAATTAGTGGCCAAAATTACCTTTCAAATATTTTACTGACATTTTTCAATGCTAATAGCTCGTCAACTATGCGTTTCCAAGGTGTGATTTAGGGTTTGTGTGTTATTCTGAAAGTACTTTATTAGTTAAACCCCTTAAATTTCAATTCTGAGAAAAAAGTATATTTTGGCCAAAAATTTTGTAAGGTATAAGACTTACATTTTTGGTGGTTTTGGGCCAAAAATTAGATTTTGCTGAAAATCACAGTACAGTAATACCCCGCTTTATGCGGTTTCACTTCCGCGATTTCGCATTTACGCGGTACCTCGCCAGAACCGGACTTTTACTTTACGCGGTGCATCTACTCATATACTCGGGAAGCAGCGCAGGCAGGATGCGCACAAGGTCGCCCAGTCATCAAAACATTATCGAGTTCTTCACCCGCCACCCACCACAGCCGGCCCAAGTCAGTGATAGTGAGGATATGGATATGGACTTTGAGGGGTTTGACAAAGAAGCCCTGCAAGCCTATGTGGTGGATAGTGATACAATTGATATAAGTGATACAAGTGATACAGGTGAGGGCCAATAATCTGCCCTCTGCCTTGGAACCAACCCCCCCATCCCTGTGTGCCCAGCCATCTTTTCTACTAATGTAAGTGTTAAAAAAACTAATATTATTGATATTTCTCTTAATTATTAATTGTGTGTGCATACTATCATAAAATTAAGATGTGATTTTTACTACAACGTAGGTATTGTGTCTGAAAAAGTGGAGTTTGGGGGTCGGGCCAGTCTCTATTGGAATTAATCCCATATGTTCTGTTGTTCACTTTACGCTGTTTTCACTTTTCGTGGTACCCCATGGGTTCAATTGACCGCGTAAATCGGGGTACTACAGTTGTACCCCGCTTTACGCGGTTTCACTTAACGCGATTTCTCATATACGTGATGCCTCGCCAGAACCGAACTTTCAGTTAATGCGGTTCATCTACCCATATATGCGCAGTGTGTCCGGCTCGAGATGCTATTTTTAGATTCGCACCACCCGCTGCCGCCTGCCTTGCCTCTCCCTCCCTCCCTCCCTCCCTCCCCTCCGCCTCCATCCCTTCCCTCCGCCTCCATCCCCGTATGCCGACCCATCTCTTCCACTAACGTAAGTGTTACACCTAACTTTTAGTTTTCCTAACCTAACCTTTATATTTCCTAACTTAACCTTTATTTTTCCTAACCTAACCTCTTCTATATTACTTGTTTGTTCATACCATCATAAAGTTAAGATAAAATTTTTACTACAACATAGTTGTGTGTCGTGAAAAAGTGGAGTTTGGGGGTCGGGCCAGTCTCTATTGGAATTAATCCCATATGTTCTGTTGTTCACTTAACGCGGTATCCTGTGGGTTCAATTGACCGCGTAAAGCGGGGTACAACTGTACTGTACAGTACACTGAATTATGCTTCTTCATCTTTTTTAAGATCATGATATAGTGTTGCCTTAATCATTGTACAGTGTTTTAAGGGATCAGTATCTTGCACATATAATCATCCTCAGCAATTAGGAAGTGATAAGGCAGAGACTTGTACCGTACATTTGTTATTGTAATTCCATGCTTTTAATATTTATGGTTACTGGTATGTACTGTACTTCTCTTGGGTAAAATATATGCTCCTTTACAAATATTCATCAGATTTCTTGTATTTCAGTAATTAATTTTATTTTGTCTGTGTATAAAGTACAGTATTTTGTGTGGTCCACCTCCCCCCTGTCCATCATGTACTGGATCTGTCTGTGGGAGATAAAACTGTGGAAGAACTCTTACTAATATATGACTAACATCATATGGAACCAGTTTGTCTGCTCTAAAATTTCACAGAGTATATACTATCAGTTAATGTACTCTGAAAGTTACCTAATCAAACTTAACATAGACCAAATGGGAACAGTACAGGATAGCCCTTTCGAGAGACGACACAATGAGAGTTGACAAAATAAAATGTTGTCATAGAGCAGAAATTATTCTTATGTCAATGATTTGGGTATGTTTACTGATGCACAACTCTTGAGTGAGAATTTCTAACAAAAGTCACCCATAGTACAGTATTTTTTAATCCTTAGAAACAGCAATTCATCTGCCCAGGATAAAGTGGACATTGTAAAAAAAAATGTCAATGGTATTGTACTAAAATAAAGAGAAAATTAAGTTTATGGGACACTGTTTATTTCAACTTAATTTTGGATATTAAACTTTTGACATACAGTAATTCTGACAAAGGTATATTATGTTTCTCTAAGATTTTTGTAAGAGAATTCTGGATAATAGTTGTACATCACTAAGTGAGCTTCTCTTTGCCTCAGGAATCTTAGTATAGAACGATGTCAGGGAGTCAAATGTGGGGTTAGGGACTTAGGGAGGAAAGGAAGGAATGACCATCTTTACAAATCTTACATCATCACCTTCATACCAGCAGCTCCATATTTCCAAGACCCTACTGTACTATGCTACAGCGTCATGTCTTTATTCTAGAACCTTAAGTGATCACTATGCCTTACGAAGTGAAATAAACAGGAACCTAATAATTAGAAGGTATAAAGTCTGACGATAACATTGAGAGAAATGTAAATGGTCTTCACATTGATGAGACTTTATGCCTACTGATTTTTAGGTACCTGTTTGTTACACCTCCTAAAATATAGTAATCATTTAAGGTTCTCAAATAAATAAATGGACCCTGTACTTTATGATAGGTGCAAAAAAGTCACCTCAAGAAATACCATGGCTACATTATTAGATCGGATTTGAATTGTGGTTTCTCGTCTTCAGCCTGGAGTGTGGGGGCGGGCAGTGGGAGGGGAAGGAATGTGATGGCTCCTGGACGTACTTTTCGTTCTGGATCTTTACCGCTCTGTTCTTCGTGGGTCAGACTTCGTTCAACACCGCCATATCAGTCACGGACGCCATCATTGTGGATACCATCGGTGTGTGATGTATTTCTCTTGTACAGCGCGTATGTATTGTATCTTTGTGTGTATAATACTGTATTTTTAAATTGACAAAAATTCTTAAATTTCATTCTTCCTTTTCATTCCTTTATACGTACATCTTCAGAAATCATAGCCAAACTAACTTACTGTACTCTAATGATACTTTCTCCTGAGACAGCCATTAACTATCTTACTTGATACATCAGCACCAAAATTGAATGAATGCTAGATAGACTATTGCATATATTAATAAATAAACCATGACAGACAAGGGACTGTTCTATTAAAAAATTATTGGTTTGAACACTACTTATACTACAGTATACTGCATCAAGAATGTAGATTCTGATCAGTTGATTTCTGGTCCAAATTCTTTGTCTAGCTCGAGGACACTTGTTGTTTATGCTAGGACTGCCTTCCTTGTCCTTCCCTAGTGGATATTATAACCTTCTTACATTGTGGCAAGGAGTTAGGACAGCTGAGTAGGTGCAGTACTTACTTCCTGTCCTAAGGGTTGCTGGTTAGCACCCAGCAAGTCTCTCCTGCTGTATATAGGTACCTAACTTTTTATTTGGGAAAGTAAAGATGGTATACTATAGTGGCAACCATTGTGTACCGGAGGCTTAATATTCATTGTTGTGGATCCACTGTCTCTGGTTTATGGGACCCACTTTTACACTATCAGTTTTTTCAGTGCCAGAGGAAGGATCAGGATAATGTTTAGTTATGAGAGAGAACTTTGTTGCCAAGGTTATGAGCCGCAGTGACCTGGTGGGTTCAGTCATATTGGTGGCACAATAGAACAATGAGCTTCATTCACACAGGACAGGATGGAGACTATGGCATCCAGAGAGCTTGGGGCACTGTGGGCTGGGGTCTGATGGGGCCTATTAGTGGGCTACTCATAGACTGGTGGTCTGGCTCATCCCTCACCAAGGACTACACCCCTGCCTTTCTCATCTGCTTCATCCTGGGTTCTACTGATGTTCTTTTATCTGCAGCTTTTATAAAGGTGCTTCAAATGGTCCAAAATCCTTTACTCATATGATCTAATTTCTCTCCAATTTTCTGTATCACAAATTGGAAAACTGTAACTGTACATATTTTATTATGAACTCTAATTATATGAAGGTACTCTGCAGATATGAAACCAAACAGCTATTACTTGTATCACTCCTGGAGAAACACAAATTTAATTCCTAAATAACTTTTCAGGTTCCAGAAATAAAAATTGAACACAACATTTGGAAGAAGGTTTGGCCTGTTCTCCGCCAACCAAGGTTCTTCGTCTTCTGCTGTTTTGTCATCTTGAATGGACTTTTTGATGGTGTCGTTGCAAGTTATATATTCATGTAAGTTGTGTCATGTTTGTTTACAGTAAGAAGAAACAAAAGCAAAAAAGTTCTTGTAAAAAAAAATATCTAGTAAGGTAAATAAAAGATATGAACAATGAGTAAAGAGATGTTCGTCATGTTGGTTCTTCAGGACACCACCTCTCTGCTGTCATACAGTATTTCAGAGACAAGAGTGAGCATATAACACTTGATGCGAGAGTTTGTTGGTGTGTAAGGAATATTTTAGGATAATTCTGCATCTGGCCATCCATAAGTCCTCAGGGATAACAAAGTAAGATACAGGAGGATGGAGAGATAACACAGTACAGTAGATACATTAAAGAACAAAGAACACACATATTGTCAGTGAAAGTCGTACGAGTATTTTGTGGTATAATCTCATGTTGTTTATTCATATATCTGTATGAAAAATAATGTGAATAATTATTGAATATATAATATATACAGGTATATTCTTTTTTTTTCTCAGAATGCAAGAAGACATGGCACGAGGAACAGAGGCTATGAGTTATATGAAATTCCTTCAAGGGCTCACGCTCTTTGTGCAGTGTGGTATCGAGGCGCCTTTCATGTTTATTAATAGTAAGTACCTTCTGTGGACGGTGATGGCAACTTGTGGTAACAAAAAAACATTTGAATCTCATCATAAACTCCTGATTTACACCATCAATGTTCAGGGGAATAAACAAGAATCACTCCAATCCCATGTGAGAACCTCTTGGGTAGATACATGGGTTGTGGAAGCTGCCACACCATCACCAGCATATTCCTCAGCTTTGTCATTCAAATTTCCTTAAGATTTACTGTCACTATGCATGGGGGGGGGGGGGGATCATCCTTGTCTCCAGAATAAAATATAATGTCAATTTTCTCTTGCATGGGGCACCACACTTGAACGAATGTGGTACACCTAGTCTCAGCCACAGCCTCTCACCGCCTTGAAGCAGTTGCCGGAAACTTTCTCAGAAGATGCTCAGCAAATAATAAACATTGGAAATTTAAATTGGGTCCACGAGAAATAAATCACAACAGTTGTGGTAAACATGTAGAACAGTGTGACCTTCCATACTGCAACTGTTGTGGGATGTGTCTGTCAGGGGTTAGTAGTACTGTAGTGTTATGTGTTGAAGACAGAAATCTGGACTCACGTTTACGTCCAGTGTACAGTAGATAAGATGTTGGGCAGGGCCGGATTAAGCCATGTTGAGGCCCTAAGCTATGTCATCCTGGGAGGGCCCCCAGGCCCACCAGGCCACTACCATTTAAAATACATTTTTAAAAATATTTTCCTAAGATAAAGTGGATGAGCAGTTATACTATCTGGTGATACTCACAGTAACTAAATTATGGGTGTGGCAAGCAAGTGTTAATGAATACAGCAGGAAATGGATATATATTTGCAAAAAAAAATGCAATAGACTGGGTAGTGTATAAATTTTATTAATGATACATGTAACAGCATTTGGCAAGTTGGTACTACAGTACTGTACAAGATAATTTTGTATGATACCAGAAAACTTTTATGATTTTTTTTTTGTGAATTTTGGACAGCAAAATCATTTATGATGTCATCAAATGATAAACTGCAAAGCTTATCACTTTCAATATACATAATACCTCAGGCTGTCAGTTTTCCTTACAACATAGTGGATCACATTTCATTCTTCATGGTTTTCAATCTTGAGAATGATCTTCCCCTGAACAGTTTGTGACCATAAGGCTCAAAAAGAGTTTTAATATTAATTCAACAGAACCGATAAAAGAAAATGTACCGCACTATGCTTCGTTCATATTATTGGGATAATTAGCTGAGTCTTCTAGAAGCGGAATTGCCCCATGAAATTTTAAATTTTAGGACTGTTTATTCATACTTTCCAGTATTCACCAAGAAGAAAAAGGAGTGTACACACACCTCAATCTATATCTACAGTAATTATACTGGGTATAGCATTACTTTTTCATTTATGTTATTTTTCTGTTTACCATTAGTATTTACTCAATTTTCAATTTCAATTGTTTATTCCTTGATAGAGGAAGCGGGATCCTAGTGCTGTCACTAGGTACCCCTGTACAATGACACCAGAAGCATCTGGCAAGTGTGACAAGTATATACAGTATAAATATTGTAAAGGGGCTTACTAAAGCTTAAGGAATGAAGGAAGGATATTCCTTTAACACATAATCAATATTATTTACAAAATATCTGGCCAGTATGGGGAGGATCATTGTGTCTCCGTCAGGGGGTCGTGGAGTGGTGGTCCAGCAGGCGTCACGGAAGCGTTGTGTGTGGGGACATCTTAGGAGGTAGTGGAAAAGGGTGCTGCTGTCGGGTCTTCTGCATAATGCACAAGAGCGTTGCTCAGGGGATGCGGGGATACCAATCTCCCAAGCAAACTCAAACTCAATGATGATACGGGCAGCAATCACGTCCCCTTTCCGCGACCCTTTCCCGTAGACGTACGAGAGGTCAGGAAGTTTACGAAGATAGTATTTACTTATTTATTTTTACTATTTTCAACTCGGAGAGGCCCCTCTGACTTGTGAGGCTCTAATGTATAACTTATCTAGATTGTACCTAAATCTGCCACTGTTGTTATGGTAAGATGGATTTCTCTATGGTAGGTTAGGTAAAGTTTGGGGTAAGTTTAGGGTCATTATACTTGGATCACAGGGAAGCTCAAGTAGATGTGAGAGCTGTCAAACAACGGATGAACTTATGATTATTTACATTACTTTCCAGACTGGTTTATGCAGAAATTTGGGGCTAACAATGTGACCTCCATTGTCTTCTTCCTGTACATCTTCCGGCTGCTGGGACTGTCGGTGGTGGGTGCCTACGGTCCCGTCTGGGCTACGCTCTTGGTGGAGATCTTAAATGGGCCTTGTTATGGTCTAGGGTACACGGCCATTGTGGTGTACTCAGCCAAGGTGTCGCCCCCAGGGACCAGCACCACCGTACAGAGTGTTGTCAACATCTGTTATGAGAGCATCGGTAAGAAACAAATTTTCCATTAGTAACAGAATTTTGAAAAGTTATCTGGAGACTAGAAGATGTCACATAAAGATGCAGAACATAAGAGGTGCTCATGGGGGTGTACAGCAGTGGGGGTGAGCAATGTTTAATATGGCTGTGGTGTGGCAAGACTTATTTGTTTGTCAACTTTCACTGCCTCATTTGGGTGATGTTGTAATATTCTACTGTATATGTACAGTATATTCATTCTCTCTCATTTATTCACATTAACACAGATATGTTCTACTATGTTGTTCCTCTTTCACATCAAGGTGATATGTCTGTCCATCACTGTTCCCCATACACAACCCAGCATCACGTCCATCTCTTGTGTAGTATGTATAAAGAAGTTAAAAATTAATTATCAATACCTCTTCAACCTTTTACAAATATTAATTTGAGTTATTTATTCCCAGGATATGCCGTCGCGTTATTCGTCGGTGGATTATTATACTCGAGTCTAGGAGGACCAGGAACCTACCTAGTGGCAGGCATCACTGCTACCATCACCTTTGTCCTGCACTTCATTGCTATCAGATTAATGCCACCACCAGAAGGTAAGACTTTCTTCTTATTACCCACAGTAACTTTCTCTTTTGTTTTTAAGTTTTCTTTTTTGTCCATCTTACAGAAGAGAAGTGCTAACTATGACCTAAGTGTGATTATCTGTTTGGAGTTGACTTTGGTTATCCATGGAAGAAATACTGTACCACGAGCTGAATATTGTTAACATTTGTCCTAGCTCTCGTATTGACACTGTAAATCACATAATCAAATTTTAGCTCGACAATTAATTAGTACTGTATAGGCAATGACCGTACATTGGTAACTTGGTAGAAATGATAGGAATGCTGTACGTAACTTGGTAGAAATGATAGGAATGCTGTACGTAACTTGGTAGAAATGATAGGAATGCTGTACTGCATCTGGATGAAATGGACCCTAACAGTGTGTCTTGTGTAACAGCAATAGTGTGGATGAAGAACCTGATCACTTAACTTGGTTTTTGCAACAAATTGATAACGTGACGGACAACTTTTCTAGGATGTAACCCCATCTGTAACTCATGGGATGCCTGAATTTTGAATTAGTGATGAAGATGAAATTCACTTTTGTGTACATTTGAAATTACGAGTAAAGATGTGTGGAGATATATGCTGTATATATTATTACATGCTATCTTAGTTCTTTCTTATTATTGTCCATACTCCTCTTGTGTCTTTCTTAATCTTATTTCCCCCATTTTTTTTAGGTTTCTGTACCTCTGTGATCCACCCCCCCCCCCCATCATAGAGGAGTGGGAGAGGAATGAAGATATTAGGGATTATCTGAAGACTAACCATCCTGACCTGACCTAACTAAACTAACCTAATACCTCCCCCTGGTAGCATTAGGATGTTTGCTCTTCAGATGAAATAACCTGTAAAGACAAATGATCAGGTGTAACAATATTTGATAGCTTGAATAATTACATTCTTGTATAGACTATTCATTATGAAATGTCAACCCTCTTTCTCTCTCGTCCTAGCTTGTGATTGGTCAGTAAAAAAAAAAGAAAGATGATTGAAGTGCTGTCAATTGACTAAAATATGCTACCACAGGATACTGCCACATTACCCAATCACAAAACTGTACTTTATTTGCAGGGCAGTGGAGGCCGAGTGTGACATTTCCATAATGAACAGACTAAAGTTTTGTGCTGTATTGATATAAGGGTGTTGCTCTTACAGTGTCTGAAAACGGTGACACCTTAATGGAACCACCGGGTAAAGACATAGAGAAAACGGCGCTGAACGTAGACAGCGTGGCTCCGAGTAACGAGGGAGAAAACACATCGGTGGGGGAAGACAGAGAGTCGGTGGCGGAAGACAGAGAGTCGGTGGAGTTACAACCAGAAAACCAACTCTGAAGAAGTGCAAAAACCATGGAAGAAAGACAAGAAGCTGAACATTACTGAACATTGTGAGGAGTACAGTATGGGTAAAGCAAAATATACCAGTCAGCTGAGAATGTTAAGAGTGTGTAGTTTGTCTTTGTCTTTCCATGACTGTTGGTAGACTGGGAAGAAGAAGAAGAAGACAGTAAGTGCCAATCATTTTGACGTATAATTTGTGATATGTGAAACTGTACAGCGCTACAGTTTTGGTGATACTGTACAGTGATTAAGGAGAGAATACTCATGTTATAGTCTTGTTGGGCAGTTGTATTAAATTCACGGGGCACTTTTAATGTTAAGTAAGGGGTACACTTTCAATGTCTAATTCGCAGGGTACTTATAATGATAATTAGAGTGCAATTATAATGAGAAATTTACTGAGTACTTATAATATGAAGTTCACAGAGTTCTTGTACTTATAATTTAAATTCACTGAGTACTTATAATATGAATTTTGCAGAGTAGTACTTGTACTTATAATGTAACATTCACTGAGTACTGTACTGAAGTTCACAATTGGGGATTAACAGAATTACAGATAGGCATAGAACTATCAGATAACATAGTATGCACATATGCAATCATCTCTAAGCATACTGTCCAGTATATAGATACATCTGAGGTACACTAGTGAGCTTGATTATATTATGAAGCATTGAAACCTTCTGCCTTATTTAGTTATGATATGGATTTGATCCCACGTGGCTAGCTCATTTTTTAACTCGTTAATGAATAAAAATCAGTTCATCTTCGAAACAATATTTTCACATCAAGAAATATTATGTGTATATAGAAGTGCAGCTTTTTAATGACTATTAATATCTTTTTTTATCTACTTGATGATAACATTCTAAGATTTTTTTTTTAATTAATCAATTTCACCACTTACTAACTTATAACCTGATGGGCATTCAGACTCTTCTCTGTTACACACAATCATCTGTTCTCTGTTACATGCACCTCGTTCCTGTTTTCACCTTCATTGTTCCTTATAAACACAAGTTATTTTTATCTAAAATAGTCGTAAAGTGAAGTACAGTGAAGCATGTTAAGTGATGCTTAAGTGAGTGATCTTTTCTTTACTAGATCTCCAAGTATGAGCTGAACTTGTTCGGTGTACACCCCATGCACGTGACACAGCGTACACCTCATGCACATGACAGTGTAAGAATAATAATAATAATAATAATAATAATTGACGGTTTATTGCAAAAGTTCTGCAGCCCGAAGGCTGAAAATATACATTGGACATAAATGACTTATTACATACATTGGTGGTTTAACAAAAGCCTTCGTTAAAGAAAGGTAAAGGAACATACAGTGAACATACAGATTAATGTAGGTGTTGAACAGCAAAAACGTAGTGTAGTAACTCCCTCCCAGATGGTGTTATGAGGGGCCTCACGTGGTGTAGTAAGTCCCTCCCAGAGGGTGTTATGAGGGGCCTCACGTGGTTTAGTAATTCCCTCACAGATGGTGTTATGAGGGGCCTCACGTGGTGTAGTAATTCCCTCACAGATGGTGTTATGAGGGGCCTCACGTGGTGTAGTAATTCCCTCACAGATGGTGTTATGAGGGGCCTCACGTGGTGTAGTAATTCCCTCACAGATGGTGTTATGAGGGGCCTCACGTGGTGTAGTACACCTCATGCACGTGACAGTGTACACCTCATGCAAATGACACAGTATAAACCTCATACACGTGACAGTGTACAGCTCATGCAAATGACACAGTATACACCTCATGCACATGACACAGTGTACTCCTCATGCACATGACAGTGTACACCTCATGCATGTGACAATGAACACCTCATGGACATGACACAGTGTACACCTCATGCACATGACATAGTATACACCTCATGCATGTGAGTGTACATCTACTGCGCGTATGACATAGTACAGTACACTACATCTCCTAAACTTGATGCACCAACCTAACCTTATCTATGTCTCTCATTAACTTACCTTCGTTATTTAAACTTAAGAGTTAACCACACTTAACCTAAACCTTGAGTTTACTTATTCTACGTGACTTAACGAAAACCTGAAATTAATGTACAATATTTTATATAATTTACACTTTAGGCCTAGTGTAGATAGATTAATTTAAAATTTGACCTAGTTTAAGCTTAAAGTTAATTTAATTTACCAAACTTTAACCTAAAGTTAACATAATTCACCTCACCTGAGACTGAAGTTAACTTAACCCTTACGCTGGCCACTCGTTCGGTCCAAATCTCACCCATAGACTAGTCGATGACGCTCTCTGCCTCATCCAAAATGCATAATTTTTTTCATTGAATTTTGTTTTCATTTACCATTATGGGTAAAATTTTGCAAATTTCTTCTTTTAATTGAGTTAAAAGGATAAAATATCTGACTAAGTGATCGAAGAACAAAATAGTTCCTAGAAGTGAATTGGGATGGCTGAAAATGAGTGTGGGAATATAATATCTTATGCACCAGTGTGAGCGTTGAGGGTCGTGGGAGACATCTCACTTCTAACAGCCCACATACTGTAGTGATGCAAATGGCACCAGCATCCGGCAAAAGGGTTAATGTGTTCTACCTTGCCTAAATTGCCTTGAACTAATTAACCAAACTTAATGTACCGAACATGAACCCTCACTCAACCTAAATCTTTCATCCATTGTGTCATATAACACAATTGTAAAAATACTTTTTGAAGCATGTACAGTACAGTGCAGTGCAACAGTACATTGTTTATATCAATATTGATATAAAGCTATGACCCAGGGTGGGATGTCAACCAGCATGAACAGGAGGTAGATTATTGTGTTGCGATTTAGGGGGCCATCTACACCCAAGTTAAGACACTGTTGTTAATCAGTTCCTGTATTATGTAATTTATTTTATATACTGACAACCCAACCTCTATTATGTTATATTATACTGATAACAAACCCTTTATGTAATAAGCCATATGGTGATGATTTATATATATTTTTTATTTACTGTATTGATTATGGTAAAAAAAATTTAATTAGAATCTTGAGGCAGAAAATAAATAGTGTAATGACTTAATGTGCCAAATGATGTGGGCCAGTTCAAGGTGGCCAACTTATAGAACAAGATAACTTAAAGTGAGGAGTATGACAACCTTCATTATTTTATAAAGTAGTGGTACTAACTACTAACCAGGGTGATTCCTACTTATGAAGAAGCTTGGCAATAGTTATTAGACAATGGTTACTGTACTTAAAAGACCAGGGTGACTCCGCTTATAAAATTGACTAACTATCTAGACTGACCCGTCGATGGTATCAAGCCACACTTTGCTAGAGTGAGTCTCCCTCATGATGGAAAACACAAATTCAGTCAATTCTTGAAAGACAGGTCATTTTTGGACTGAAATTCTGCCATAAATTCTTTATTAGCGACTTAATCTCTTAATTTACAATTAGTATACTTAAGTACTGTTTACTCTTATTTTTTTAACCATAAACAGGAATACTAATAGAAATTAAGGGGTATAGCAGCCTCAGGTTTAGTGCAATTTTTTTTAATTTAGTGAATTTTGTCTGTCCCTATCCGATGAAATAACCCCAGGCTACTGTTAATTATGAAAATTAAGTGATGACATTTCTCTCTTGTACAGAAAGAACAAAAAGTGATATCCCCATTAGCTGGAATAATTGGAAATGAGAGATTTCCAGGTATGGAGATGAATTTCTCGTACCATAATTTTTCCCGGTACACCTTCTGGGGTAAGCTTTCAGAGAGTCTAAACTCCTCATCTGGCATGGACAGACACAGAGCTGTATTTATTTATGGAAACACCTCTGTACACATACAATATATTGTAAATAAATGAAATATACTGCTGTATACACTATACTTTACTCGCTAGCAGATGCTGTCATTGTGGGCTTGTGATGCCGGCTGGCTAAATGGTGATATGATAATACAGGATGTCCTGTATCATCTACTATAGTATGTATTACCAAAGTTTCACTCTCCTCTCCCCCCATGAAGAAGGGATTGTACATGCACTGTGTACTGTACTTACACACTAGCTGACAGTAGACATATACTGTCCACTCAGCTATGTACAGTACTTTCACACTTACTGAATTTTTCACCTAAATACAAAAGCAAAGTGTTATCATGTGTCCTGTCCGAGGCTGGAGGACTACTGTTACTAAGGCCGCGACTCACTCCCTGTGTCGGAAAATGTATCTTCTTAATGATGATCGACACAGTTGACTGCTCAAGGCCAAGTATTTTCACAAGGTAGTTTGACCCTTCACTTCTCTTATGATGCTGTATAATGTCAAGCTTCACATCCAAGCTCAATGACTTGAGGGAGAGTTTGGCCTTGCCTGATGAAGGAGGTGAAACAGCAACATGCTTATCTGTCATTTTTTCAAAGTTCAGTTACTTTACACAATATCACATTAGAGTACTGTTTATGAACAGTCAGTACAGTACTCAATAGCCTGTAAAAGTCACAGCGATGTGCAGCATTAACAATGATGCACAGCTATAGTGTATGCAGCACTAACAGCGAAGCATGTAAGACAATGATCAAATGACAGGTGGTAAACATTTTGTACAGTACATGGCGTGGGTGGGTAGGTGGCGTGCAGGTAGCGTAAACAAATGACAGTATAGATGCATAATTGGAGCACAGAGTTATTATGTAACAAACGGGAAAGGGTGTTAATTTTATATCGATAAACCAAAGTATCATTAAGTGAATTAACGCTAAACCAGGGTTACCTGTACTGTATACTTAATGTAACTGTAATAATTTTTGATGTCTTACACTGCTCTAACACTATATTCTTTGCTGATTGTGTCCTGGTTCAATAATAAACAGTATACTGCACAACACAATTGTATGCCTTTTACAATGGCAGCAGAATATGAACCAAGTGTTTGAGCCTTTGGCCTAAGTTACTCAAGCAGCTAGCCCACCCATGTGTCCGACATGTGGGGATGCGTAGGAGTTTCATGCGATATCTGGAAAATTGGTCCTATGCCTGGAACGAAGAATTTTGGGGGGAAAATGCACATGACTCGCGACTTCATCCTCAGAAACTCGTTCCCATGCCCAGAATGGAGAAATTTTCCCAGGAATTTCTCGGAAGGTTCAAAATTCATTCCAGCTATTGGAGAGTTTTGGGTACCAGAGATTCTCGCTAACGTGAAGATTATTTATTTAGATTAACACTAGACAGAAAAGTGTTGATGGGAGTAAGTGAGGTAGCCAGGAAAGGTGCAATGAAGAAAATATAGGGAAATTGTGGCACAGGGAAAGACTACTGGCTAATAGGTTTACAAATACAGCAGTGAACAGGATAAGTAACTGATGCCAGAAAAGTTAATGTAGTAGCAAGAAAGGATAATTTATGTGTTGTGGTGTCAGAGGTGTTGCCTCATCAACAGCATGATGGTGATGTAACGAGAGGAGAAAATTTGTGACAAGCCAAGAAAATGACTTGAGTATCAGACAGCCATGTTTAAAGGTCATATACATCATGCTAACAATACAGTATTTCTTTCATAAATGTGATATATATACAGTATACTATACAATACAGTATATATATATACTCTGTATAACTCGCTCATGTTAGATATGTGTCCATTTCACAATAACTGTGATAATTATGATAGTACAGTATTATTATTATAGAGGCATTCCATCCTACATATATCTAAACAAATTCAACATACATTTATTGTATACCAATGCTGTATACACATCTTGCTCAGTGCAATACAGTATCTCTGTGTGTATTTTGGCCAGTGCAGTGTGTACGGTACTTGTTTAATATACTGTGCACGTGTTAAAAAATCCTGAACGTGTATT
Source organism: Homarus gammarus (assembly GCA_958450375.1). Classification (NCBI taxonomy): domain Eukaryota; kingdom Metazoa; phylum Arthropoda; class Malacostraca; order Decapoda; family Nephropidae; genus Homarus; species Homarus gammarus. The sequence continues at coordinate 1,247,628 of CAUDMG010002704.1, forward strand.
GAATGAGAATATTTAACGTGTAAAGTAAAATATGTGAAATACTTTACTCTTATGTGATAATAAATATTTCAAAATACTGAACTGTATTAAATTACTGATAAAATAAGAATCAAATCATTCTAAATGAAAATTAAATCAAATGTACTTCTTTTATTTTCCATTACTTTGTAAAGATTTATTATTATATCAGACACCTACTACTATCAGTCTACCACACACATACTGTACAGTACTGTACTACCACACACAAGTTAATAGAAAATTGTCAGGGCACCGAGTGTGAGATCATTCAAGACCAGCCTTAACCAACACTGGCACAAGTACAGAAACGTTCTGGGAGCCAGTACATGCCCACTACATATTGTATTTGTCAACAGTGTATAAGGGAGAGCCAGTATTTGCCAACAGTGTGTAACAGAGCCAGTATATGCCAATAGTGTAACAGAGAGCCAGTACATAGCAAGTATTTGCCTACAGTGTGTAACAGAGATTTGGCTGATTGACAAAGGCTAACAGACTGACAGTGGTGAAAAGGATAAAGTATAAAAAAAATTCATTATTTATTCTTTAATTAAGGGATCCAGCTTTTGTTGTTATGTACTGTATATATTTTTTAAAACCAAAGATTTTAGATTGGTACTCACTTTTTTTCCATAATCATAATTAATTCCCATTCGGACTTTTTTTGAATAGCTTATCATCTTCCTCCTTGCATCCTCTCTCCTCTCCTCTCCAGCTCTTCACTGTTAAAAGTCTCTCCTCTTCAACCCTTCTCTCGTCTTGTTTATCATTTCTCTTCTCTTCCTCCTCTTCTCGTTTATTACTGTTTTTTGTCTTATTTAAAGGCAGAAGATCTTTCTCAGTTACTTCTTGCAGTTCCACCTCTGTTGTTTTTGTGCCTGTAAAAAGAAAATAGATAAAAGATAACTCAGTAGACAAACAGACAGATAACTGCACAGACAGACATAAATTGATATATAGATAGACAGAAAGAGAGAGAGAGATGTTCACTTTACAACATAAATATACTTAAACAATCAATAAAAACTTGTATGCGGGAAGGTGCAAGAACATGTAGAAAAGTTTAGGGAAGTGTAGAAAGGTGAAGAAGAGAGTGGTAAAGTATCGGTACAGTATGCAGTATCTTAGTGGGTAGTAAGACTCACCTTGAGGGTTTGGGAAGAACTTGAGGTACAGCAGATGAAGGAAAAAGGTGAAGGAGGCCAGTACACCTGTGTAGAAGTAGAGCATCGATGCCCCAACACTCTCGTACACTAACCCTCCAAGGAAGCTGGCCCCGGCGTACCCTGCCAGAGAGAGAACTAGTAAAATGATGTGTAACCTTCAAGCTGCATCTATAACAGCATACCCTGTCATAGTGGAAACTGGTGGTGACTCTAATACTGTGTGAAGTATAAAGGCATAACTTACTGTTATGTAACTTGGAGGTTAAAACTGATTGAAGTTAGTATAAAATGTCTTTGTAATCTGGCGTGGGTTGACACCTTGAGGAGGGGGCGGGAAGTGGTGTAGGGCAGGAGGTGGTGAGAGGGTTGGTTGGGCAGTTTTGGTGAGGAAGGTGACATTACCCTGAAGGAGTCTCACCCAAAGTGCCGTAGCAGAGGCTAACGACGCTCTGGACAGTGTTAGTGGTTCCTGGAGGCGTAATGCTGGCCGCGTGTACGATCATGGCCGTGAACCCCAAACCAAAACATGGCCCGTTGATCACCTCGATGGCCACCGTGGTCCAGACCAACCCCAGCACACTTACCAGTGCCAACCCCAGCAGTCTTATGGCATATAGGAAGAGTACCAACGCCATCACTCCCTGGGAACCCATTTTCTTCACGAACCAGTCTGGGGGGGGGGGGGGGGGTGAATTAGAAAGGGAAAAAGACCAATATCATTAACCTTTGGGATGCTAATATCTTCATGAACCAGTCTAGAGGCAAGTCAAAATCTCTGAACTGTAAGGAAAAAAAATAATGCCCCAGCTAATGCCCCTCTGTAACATCTAACCTAACCAATCAAACACAAGATCCTGAATGACACTGATAAAAAATGAAAGGGAAGATAGCCGAGATACCTAAACAATAACAAAACTTTGGGCTGATTGTATGCATTTTTATATTATTTGTTTAGATTTTAATTTATACAGTATTTGGGAAGAACAGATGAACTTGGTGTGTTGGTGACAGGAAAGTAAGGTGCAGATATAGATATTCCCTAACACCTGAGCACTCCTAAAGCCCTGAACCTGAAAGAATGATTTTGCTGCTTCCTGGACCTTATCTTTCTCTTCAGATCTTAACTCTAAACAACCCTTACCTTCAGCCCCTTAACTCCTTCATTACAGGGACGCTAATTTCAATAATTTGTTTGGCTAACACTGGATGATTTTATTCAGCTCACAGGTGACACCTTACACAAGGGGTTAACTCTACGCAGTTCTAACATCCTTCATCCCTTAAGAGTATCATGAGCCTGACTCTCCAAAACTAACTTAACCTAAACACTCAGATCTAACCTAGGCTAATTAACCAAATCTAACTTGACCTAACCTAATAATTACAGTATTCAGTAAAATTGTCAAACAGTTTTACAGTTGGATAAGCATGTTTATAAACTATGCAGGTCTACAGCTCAGCATGAATACAGTATAGACAGTGTAGATAAACGGTGCATGTAGGTCGTGGGAGTACAGTGACCCCTCGGTTAACGAACTGAATCTGTTCCAGAAGGTCGTTCGTTAACCGAAACCATTGTTTCAATGGGTTTTTGGGTAATTGGTTCCAGCTCACCGAAAATTTCCTAAATTCAACAAAAATGGTAGAAAAGTTCACTTACTTTGAGGTGTGTATGTAGAAGGCTCCTGGATGATGATGGGATTTGAAATGGGGGTGGAGGAGAAGGAAGAAGAGAAGGCATTGGGGTGGAAGAGAAATCACCCCATGGCGCCATTTCACCCATAAAATTTTGGCTCTCTTGGTGTAATTCAAGATTATTTTCTTTAAATCAACACTGCACTGCATTATATATTGTCAATATGTAAAATATATTTCAAAATGACCAATAAATTGCTTGGAAACACAGAAAAAAAAGCGTTTAGTTGAAGAGAGTCTCAAGCAAGACGTTACCTCCAGTGAAAACAGAGAGAGACTAACGCCTGTTTGCTGTGTTAAGAGGCTGGATGCCGCGCATTAAACTAGTCACTTTACCTTCAATTATGTTCAATAATTGTTAAAATGACTAAAAAATTGAATATTAAACTTTTAAAATTATTGAATAGTATAAACTTCTTGATATTTACTAAAATAGTAAGGAATTTAAGCCCTAGAACCAATTAATGTATTGGTGGACTGATACTAAAGCTGGTTGCCCGGTCAGTGCAAGCGAAAACATGTTGAGGTCGGTTCGTAAGAAATTCATTAACTGAATTGAAGATCCTTATGGAAGGCAGTTCGTTAACCGAAATTTCGTTAACCGAGGCGTTTGTTAAACGAGGGGTCACTGTATACAGTTTCATGTGTGCCGAGACAGTGCAGGTAAACAACAAAGGTAAACAGTAAAGCAATTTGACCAAGGATAGTCGACACAAAGCTGTGAGATGTTTATCAGTACATACAGTATTCGATTTTTAAAAATTTGAATGTAGATCCTTAACCAGCAGATAAAGGAAGTGCATGAAATCTGAACAAAATCTACAATATTACGTCATTTGCCAAAAAGCAAGGTAATAGATCAAGCGTCTCATCCACGACAAAACACTTTTTCTCTGGAAAGTGAAAACTTAGCATATTTAAATGGTAAAGTTAGACTACATCACTGAGAAAATATATATGAAGGTCACTTAAATATTACGCGCACAGCATACTAAGCGTTTTAATTGTTCTCAGGCACAGTATTTGATTATTTCTAGGCTCAATAATTAACACTAATTCCACTTCCAGGAGGGTCCATTGTTTAGGCTTACACTTGGTCTTTAATCATTAATACTATGTCTACAGGAGTATTAGTGAAAGTTTTTTCATAAAATTCTGCAAGTATTATAATGCACATGGACTATCTGAGGCAGGTGGATTACTTAAAAAATACATTCTATGGTTAACAGTACAGGTACTGTATAGAAAATTGACCACGGATACCAGCCCATTGAAAATCCTACAAGTGTGTTCAGCCTCAATTGCTTGACTATCCATCACACTGAACATGTTCAGTGATTGAAGAACTTCATGACTAAGGTAATTTCTTGCTTTCTTGTCAAGATTGAACCTCCCCAACTTGTTTTAAACAATTTGCAGGTTGTAATTTAGCTTCTGTGTTAAGGCAGAGTACTATGACAAGCAGGAAAAGTCCAAGTGACAATGTATGAGTGCCAAACAAAGGGTGGTATGGGCATCAGCTGTACAGAAATTTTACTTTGGCATTACTTTTTTAATTAATGGTATATTACCTACGATTAATCCAACAGACAAACAAAGAGTCAGGAGTTGGACAGAGGTATTTCAGTGAGGTAACAGTTGAGTTGGTTTCATTCCCATATAGCACAATGAATTTGTTTACCTTTAATAATTTTCTTTTAATTCAAATAATGTTAGTTCAGTCTTTCCAAGATGTAGGTATAATTTGTTGTCTATGAGCCATTATTTGCACGACTCCAGTTCAGATGATAACTTGTTAGCTATATCATTTGGATCTTTACCTGACACTATGAGAGCACTGTCATTGGTATACGTACTGTACAGCAAAAGCTTACAATCAACACTAATGGGTAAATCTAACTTAATCTAGCTAACCAAATCTTACCACAGAGGAGCATGAAGGGGAAGGAGGAGATAGCCTGAATTAACATGGTGAGTCCTTGTAGTAACTTAATGTGTTGCATCACAGACGACCCCTTTGCTATGTCCTCCTGCAAGCTGTGGTGAGAGAGAGGTAGTGTGAGGTGTGGTGAGAGAGGGAGTGAGGTGTGGTGGGAGAAAGAAAGTGAGGTGTGGTGAGAGAGAGAGATGCTCCAAAAAAAATTTCACACAAATTCTTAACAGCAACAGATTAAAAAATAAATAAATAAATAAAAATCCTCCATCCTACAAAAGCAAAGGCCATGAGACCATCCTACAGGTGCTGCTACAGGATGATACTCACACGAAGACGTATCCTACATCAAGGCCGTCGTAGAAGCCAATAAGGAAGGCGAGGACGAGGAAGATGAAGATGTGTGGCTGGCGGAGGAGAGGTCGTAGCTGTGTCCAAACCTGCGTACCATCCATTAACTTGGGTACCTGGGGAGATAGGGAGGACCCGTAGTGATTTGGGGAGAAGGGGGGAGGGGCTCTAATGATCTGACCTGGGGCGAGGGGGGGGGGGTGGGCTTGTAGTGACCAAATATGAAGATCTGTAATGATTTGGAGAATGAGGAAAACCTGTAAAGACTTGGGTAAGACATCTAGTAATCCAACATGACCTTGAAGGGATGACAGGAGGTAGAAAATACACTAAAGTGACCAGATTGATGATACAGTAGCAGTGTAGCTCTCAATACAAATGTACAGAGAGAAGTGTGAGTGTACAGTACAGACTGCCGCAACAACAGATGTTCACGAAAGCGTAATGTTATGCATAATGTTATCAAAGTAGGAACAACGTGGTGGAAAGAATAAATGAGATGATATATAAAAAATTAATATGTTGAATGAATGTAAACAAAGCCATGAATATGATGGAGGAGGAGAGTAGATATTAAGATATGAGAGAAGCTTATAGGAGGTGAGGGCCAGGTTACCTTAAACACCCACATAGGGAAAGGTGACAGGTAGAGCAGACCCACCTTGAGATAGGTAGTACACAGGAGGATATCTATGGTCCCAAAGCCCACCATCAGGAGGAAGGCCGGAGAGTAGTTCTTGGTGATTGATGTCCCTGACCACCAGTCCACCAGCAGGCCACTTACTACCCCCAGCACGCCGTAGCTGAGGGCACCCCAGGCTCTCTGACTCCCGTAGTCACCTCCCTCACCTGTGGGGCTGTGATACTGCAGTTGATGGCCTCAGCCCAGGTCCTCAGAATTTATGTAGACTTTTATGATGACTTTACTGACTACCGGTATCTGCCTGTCCATCTATCTATTCATCTATCTTTCCCTCCCTTCATCCATCCACTAGTCTATCTATTTATCTATCTACCTATATGGTGTTGCTGAGAACCTTACTAGTTATAGTGCTGCAAACATAATCAGTGAACATATTATTACAGGTTTTATGATATTTTCCCCGTGCAATTCTGAGTTCATTTTTGCAGGTCTTTTAATTTCTATTGCAGTTCAAGTTTCCAGTTATTGGATGAATTTGAGAGTATGAACATTTGAGAATCCTGACTTTGATCCTTGTGATTTGTTATCATTCTTATATCTAAGCACACACAGTAAAAAAGTCTCGCGCAGGGGGTCTGCTGAGTTCCGTAATGATCCATACATCACCTGATGTATTCATATGCAGTTATACCATCAACTATATATACGGCAGGATATGTCATTAGCAAAAGATATGTGAGGACGCTCAGGCAAGGACAGCGGGACTACCACCACAACACAGGAACAATATGCATATTCCACTATTCCTTGCCTGTGGTGTCATATTGTTTCGCACATAATCCATGCGGTACTTTTTTTACTGTGTGTACATAGACACTCATAGCACACTCACACAAACATATGCACATGCACACATACATACATACAACACACACACACATACAACACATGCACACACCCAAACACCGAGGCACACAAACTCACACACCACATACCGATGATGTCACAGCAGATGGCATCCGAGATAGACTCTGCAGTTAAGGAAGCGACCTGACCCACCAGCAGAAGTACCACATAGAGCCAGAAATGACCCAACATCCAGGGTGCCACACACTCCGATCCTGACCACTCACCACCACCACAGTGTAGGCTAATGGAAATAATTTTTTAACAGCTTTTTGGGGTTAACTTTGGTTTAATCTACTTACAGTTTACCATTGTTTATATACCTGCACTGTCTATGTACACTCACTCCAAAACAGTATCTTTATGGAGGGGTCAAATGAATTTCAAAATAAACACAGTGTCTCCTATTGTCTCGGTAGGGTTGTGTTACATTGTCTCGCACAAAACCGTAAAGACACTTTTTGGAGCAAGTGTAACCGTTAGTTTATCTTACTTTAATTTTATTCACTAAAATCATCATGTAATTTTACATTGAATGACTGAATGATTTTATTGGGAATTCATCACATGAACAATAGACTATGAGTACAGTATGAACAAGTTACAAGTAAACATTTATCATATATAGTAGTACATATAACAGAACTACAAGGAAAACATAAACATTGATTTAGCATGTGTGTAGGCAAGGTAGCTATACAATTTAAGAAGAAGAGGAACAATATACAGACACAGTACAGGTATACAAAAAATGTACCTAGACAGTGAGGGTATAAAATACATGTAATGGTAAACAGTTTGGCAAGGCAATTTGACCAAGGATAGCCAAGAAAGCCATCAGATGTGAAAGTGAACTTGTATGAAGATTTTATTAATTCTTCTTCTACCTATCTATTTACCTGGCATAATAAATATTAATTACCTCAACATCTGGTACAGTATATTATGCCTTGACTCACCTTATATTGAAGATGTCGGCATCTGCCCGAAGACCTTCTATAAGATACACATGACCTCCTTCTTTTACCCATCCCCTTAGGGTCTTCTGCTGGATGTTGGTAACCCTCACTTGGTCTTCTCTCCTTGGGACATCTGTCACTCTAGGTGGCTTTGAAAGCTCACCAAATTTATGTTCCCTTGTTACATTATCAGGAGAATAAAAAGCTCCCAGTATCTCATCTTTACCTGAAGTGTCTAGCATCCCAGGTTGGAGATGTGATCTTGTGAGATCATTTACATTATGTTTAGTTGTCATATTTTTAATCCCAGAGGTGTAGGATGTCTCCTGGAGGTGGTGAAGGTTTGGGGTATCCTGTGAGTGGATATGGGAAATCCTGAGTTCATTCACTGGGAGAGATCCAAGAGGACACGTGTGTGAAGGGATGCAGGTGACTACGCAGTCCCAAGCTTCTGTCACGTAACACCTGTCTGAGGATGATGAGGGAGAGACGTAGTGATGGAGGGTTGTGGTTAGCTGACACACAGACACACTAAACATAATATATTTCACACCAAGAATTTTACCCAAATAACCTTTTCTCTCCACCATAAAAAATACAAACCAACATATTCTAATCCTACATCACACAGGGATAATAAAAACAAACAAAAGATCCCCAAAACTTCACCATAGCACAAAATTACCTGATTCCTTGGTAATGAACCTCTCAACATCTGTCTTTGTGCCCTCTACATATCCTCTCAGGACTGGAGGATTGTAGAGCGGAGGCAGGAACCCTAAAGGACCGATCGCCAGCACCATGGCAGTCAACAGGCCCAAGAAGATGGATTTCCTGAGTGCCGGGAAACGGTCAGCGGTGGCAGAGATGAGGGGCTTAGCGAACAAGGCAGTGGTGATGATAAAGGCATTAATGACACCTTGGGTGCCTACGGGGACACCCAGCTGGCGGGCGACTACCATCATGAAGGGCAACACGGAGGAGTAGCCTGTAACATGAACATACAGGTAATATTAACCCCTTGTGCATGGGGTTCCCTCTCAGCTGAATTAAACTGTCTGGTAATCATACAATAGTAGTACAAGTAGTAGAAGTGCTGTAGTAGTACTGTAGCTATGTAGTAGTAGCAGCTATGGTAACAGTAGTGGTATAAATTAATTTTATTTTCATTATTGCTTTCATTATCATCGGAAACCATCAACAAATACATCACATAAACAAGATTCAATTAACACTTACAGGCCCAGGACATGAAGAAATGGACCTTTATAGGCAAGAGGGTCTTATTCACCTTCATGGTAAGTCTTCAGTCCTGCAACATAAACAAGATTATTATTAGAGTTTTTATACTGGCTCAATAATTTTCTGGTTAAGATTCAGAAAAGGTCAACCACAGAACTGTTTAGTGACTTGTATATAGGGAGATAGAGGTTTAGTTCTTTAGGTACCTTTTTTGTCTTGTTGGGTTAGGTCAGGTTTACACACTGGGGGTACGTGGGGCTCAACCCTCTTTGATAAAAGGTCAGTTCAGGTTTTTCTGGTTTCTCTAGTTAGGTTAGTTTTGACATGTATACTATACAGGTTAAGATATTTGAGTCATTAGGTTAGGGTCTTGATTTTTTATTTATTTTTTTAATCTATTTCCTCCACCATTTTTGTGATGTTCTTGATAGTCTGAAGAACTTTTCGTCTATTGAAAAGTTTCCTAACTCCTCTCCTTAACCCAGGCGCCTAACTTAAATATTACACACTAGTATCCGTAGATCTTCTAACTATCAGAAGACAAGGATAATAAGCCTCTGTGCGTCTCAACACCGTAGTCAAACTATAACCACTGATTCTCTGCAGAAATAAATTGATTATCACCAGTCTACACTGCTTTCACTTCACTATCAGCTTAACACCTGCGTAAAATGAGGACAAAGTTAACTCAAATATACCATTAAAGGTCCAACGTGTGTGTGTCTGTTTAACCAATGAGGTGTCAGTTAAATATGCACCAATACAGTACCCAGTTGTTCCCTTTAAATGTTGTAGTCCAACTAAAGTGACTAGTCTCTTCCCGGTGGTTGTGTTTGACCATTACTTTTACCGTACTGTATTAAGATAATTAGATAAGAAAGATTAGGTTCGCATCTCACCTGCCGCTGGTAATGTGCTATCTCACACTGACGCATCGGTGAACGAAAATAAAGTCAAAGGAAAAAAGTTAAATGACTTGTACACATTGACAACACAATATATATATATGATGGCATTGCACGTAGGTTAGGTTTTTTCGTGCACTTTTTAAGGTGACTTTTTTCCTGGACTTGAAGTTTCAGTGACACAGAGGATAAAAGTAAAATGAGTACAGTACTTCATATCCAGGTATTATCGTCCTAAAACGTTTAGAATAGATCATTCTTCTCAAGGGTTAATACTTTTACAATACGTATCCAATGAATTGCTTCATTTATATGTGTTCTTTGAAGTGTGTACTGTATCTTGTAGTGTTGATTAAGCGGATTTGTGATCGATTTTAAAATGGTGAGATATGTACAGTACACCTTACCACTGTTCACTGTACCACCAACACTCTTAAGCATTTCTAACACGAATATACAGTATATTACTCAGTTAAATATATTTTAGATTATTATTAGTAATTTATCATAATAAAAATGCATTTACTCAGTTTATTAACAATAAAGAGGATAAAAGTAACGCATGGCGCATCACCGCATGTCAACTGGAGGCTGGAGCCAAATGTTTGTAAACAAACTCACGTGATCGCGAGACATTCATAACACTGGTCAACAAAGTTTTTGTTGCATTGCTATAAACACTTGATTCTACCTAATTTGGGTGTGTTGATCTCATATCTGAAGTTAGTTTCTTTCTGTAAGCTCTAGTTTTTTTGCAATCAAGGTATTTTGAAATTTCAAAATTTCGTCTTCGTCTTATTGACCTCGTCGTCTATCTTGAAAAATATGTCATTAAACTGTCATTAAATTAGCTGGGTAATAAACAATAAAATATTACATATTCTAAATTTATTCAACAACACAATTTGAAACATGTTCCATCTAAAACAAAGGTTGAAATTTGTATAAAACTCATTGTTAGGTAAGAAATTTGTTACTATGAGGAGACAAAGCCCAATCACATTTTAGCCAGGTAGGAATTTGCGCTTGAAGCTCTTGCGTTTGTGAAATGTCTCAGGGCACTCTCGTTTAATGCTCCAGCAGTAGTCTGCCATCATATGTTTGTCCCATCTCCCTTGGTAGCGGTCTTCCATGGTCTTGAGATCCTGATGAAACCGCTCGCCTTGCTCGTCACTTACTGCCCCTAGGTTCTCAGGGAATCTATCAAGATGACTATATAGGAAATGGAGTTTGACACTCATATTGCATCCAAGGTCATGAAAGGCTGACAACATGGTTGCTACAAGGGTTTCATAGTTGTCAGCCTTTTTATTACCAAGAAAGTTTTCCATTACCGCCACAAATGAAAGCCATGCACCCCTTTCCTTGTCGTCCATCTTTCTGACAAAGTCTTGATCACGTACAAGTGCACGAATTTGTGGTCCATCAAACACACCTGCCTTTATCTTCTCAAATGACAAAGCAGGGTGAGCAGAGACTATGTGTTGGAAGCATTCGCCATCAGTATTTAATGCTCTGACAAACTGTTTCATCAGGCCCAGCTTGATATGGAGAGGAGGAAATATGATCTTTTCTCGACTGACGATTGGATCATTGACAATGTTTGGCATACCAGCTTCCAGAGTCTCACGTAAGGGCCACTCCTTCAGGTTCCAATGCCTGTCTCTAGCTCGGCTGTCCCACATGCAAAGAAAGCAGGGATACTTTGTAAATCCTCTTTGTTGGCCAAGAAGGAAGTTCACCATTTTGAGGTCAACACAAATTGTCCAGTTGTGCTCATGGTATTTTAGCAGGTGAATCACAGTTTTAATGTCATTATACTCCTCTCGTAAGCACACAGAATGACCCACTGGAACAGCTGCATAGACATTACCATTATGTAGTAGCACACACTTCAGGCTACGCTTACAACTATCTAGAAATAATCGCCAGTCATTTGGACTATACAATGGAATCCCTAATTCCTGGAGAAGACCCGGGATATTATGACAGTAAACAAACTTATTCTCCTCTGTAAAGAATGGCACAAAATCCTGTTCCCGCTTTCTGAAGTCTGAAACTTTTGTGGTCTGGTTCAGTAGAGCCTTTTCTTGCAACCTAGAAGCTAGAACTTCTGCTGCATTTTTGGAGAGACCCAAATCACGCACAAGGTCATTCAGCTCTGGCTGACTAAACTTCTGAGGGGTTGATGACTCTGGTGTACCATCAGAAGAATCGTCGGAATCTGCAAGTATTTCTTGAGTTTCATGTTCACTCTCTTGGTCTTTGTCGCTTCCCTCCTCTTCAGCTGGAGACAACCCATTAAAAACTGGAACTGGTAGCTCATCAGAGTGCAAAGTAGGTCGAATTGCTGAAGGGATACTAGGATACGATATTTTATGTCTGTTTTTCTTGCCAACACCCTTCGTATTGATCAGACAAAAATAGCAGTCAGTTGTGTGGTCCTTCGGTTCTCGCCAGGTCATGGGAATTCCGAACGGTAAGCCCTTACGTTTTCCTTTTGTCCAGTCACGCAGCATTTCTTCGCAGTTATGACACACAGCATGTGGAGCCCATTTTTTGTCTTGGTCGCCAAGAGTAAGTCCGAAGTACGCTTTATAGCCGCGCCTCACAAACGATGTTATATTGCGCCCCTGACGAATAAGCGTGAAGTATCCACAAATATAACAGAAGGCATCAGGTTTGTTCACACATTGATTTCTCTTTGTAGCCATGACCAAATCTGAAAGAAAAAACAGACAAAATTATATCTCCCTATTGATACCATAATCGTGTAATTAATAAATTTGACCGCAAACGGCTAGAATGTAAAACCTCAAATTACATGAAAACTGGAGCATGCAGAACAAAACTGGTTTCAAATATGAAATCAGCAGATCAAAAATGGTAAGAAACAGTAAAGAAATCTCATGCAACTGGGAATTATAAAAAATTTGTTGTCCTGTGTAATTATCGACAATTGTCACGTTATTAGTGATTTGAAAGTTGCTGTATGTATGTTTATTATAATAGTAGTAACTCGTTTACTTCTTGTCTCAGCAGCGTTAGTGAATCTGGGCCCAGAGTAGCCTGTCGCTGGGGTAAGGGCCAAGGGGTATTTGAGTTATATAATGCATTCATTGTTGTGAACTTGGGTTTTAATAAAGTTTATAAAGAGTTCCATATTATAAATAATGTAAAAATATAATTACTATTAGTAGTAACTATTTTATTAATCTATAATATAATTCGTTTAGACTAAACAACGATATCTTAGTGCTTGTGTATTATTCAGGATGCACTTAAATAGTTAGGCACATTAAATTTTAGTTCAGAGAGAAAACGTATTTCAGGCCAAAAATCCTGTAAGGGGTAAACTTTACAATTTTTGTCATTTTCGGCCAAAAATGGATTTTGTTAAAAATTTCAGTATAGGTACTCCTGAATGTGCTGCTTAAGGATCTGTTAACCAAAATTTGATATCTTGATTATAACTTGTTGAAATGGCTTTTAGAAAATGTTCAAATGATTTTTAGAATATTTTAATTACTTTTGCAATGCTTATTACTCGCCACTTATGGGTTTTCGAGGTCATTTCTTGGTGCTTCTGTATTATTCAGGATGTACTTAAATAGTTAGGCACATTAAATTTTAGTTCAGAGAGATAAAGTATTTTAGGCCAAAAATCCTGTAAGGGGTAAACCTTACAATTTTTGTCATTTTCGGCCAAAAATGGATTTTGTTCAAAATTTCAGTATAGGTACTCCTGAATGTGCTGCTTAAGGATCTGTTAACCAAAATTTGATATCTTGATTATAACCTGTTCAAATGGCTTTTAGAAAATGTTCAAATGATTTTTAGAATATTTTAATTACTTTTGCAATGCTAATTACTTGCCACTTATGGGTTTTCGAGGTCATTTCTTGGTGCTTGTGTATTATTCAGGATGTACTTAAATAGTTAGGCACATTAAATTTTAGTTCAGAGAGAAAAAGTATTTTAGGCCAAAAATCCTGTAAGGGGTAAACCTTACAATTTTTGTCATTTTCGGCCAAAAATGGATTTTGTTCAAAATTTCAGTATAGGTACTCCTGAATGTGCTGCTTAAGGACCTGTTAACCAAAATTTGATATCTTGATTATAACTTGTTCAAATGGCTTTTAGAAAATGTTCAAATGATTTTTAGAATATACTAATTTCTTTTTCAATGCTAATTACTCGCCACTTATGGGTTTTCGAGGTCATTTCTTGGTGCTTGTGTATTATTCAGGATGTTCTTAAATAGTTAGGCACATTAAATTTTAGTTCAGAGAGAAAAAGTATTTTGGACCAAAAATCCTGTAAGGAGTAAACCTTACAATTTTTGTCATTTTCGGCCAAAAATGGAGTTTGTTCAAAATTTCAGTATAGGTACTCCTGAATGTGCTGCTTAAGGATCTGTTAACCAAAATTTGATATCTTGATTATAACTTGTTCAAATGGCTTTTAGAAAATGTTCAAATGATTTTTAGAATTTTTTAATTTCTTTTCCAATGCTAATTACTCGCCACTTATGGGTTTTCGAGGTCATTTCTTAGTGGTTGTGTATTATTCAGGATGCATTTAAATAGTTAGGCACATTAAATTTTAGTTCAGAGAGAAAAAGTATTTTTTGGCCAAAAATCCCTTAAGGCATAAGACTTACAATTTTTGTCAATTTCGGCCAAAAAATAGATTTTGTTCAAAATCTCAGTATAGGTACTCCTGAATGTGCTGCTTAAGGATCTGTGAACCAAAATTTGATATCTTGATTATAACTTGTTCAAATGGCTTTTAGAAAATGTTCAAATGATTTTTAGAATATTTTAATTACTTTTGCAATGCTAATTACTCGCCACTTATGGGTTTTCGAGGTCATTTCTTGGTGCTTCTGTATTATTCAGGATGTACTTAAATAGTTAGGCACATTAAATTTTAGTTCAGAGAGAAAACGTATTTTAGGCCAAAAATCCTGTAAGGGGTAAACCTTACAATTTTTGGCATTTCGTCCAAAATTAGATTTTACTCAAAATCGCAGTATAGGTACTCCTGAACATGTTGATTAAGGATCTGGCAACCAAAATTTGATATTTGCAATATTACTTATTCAAATGACTTGCAAAATTAATTACAATTTTCTAAAAGTCATTTGAACAAGTAATAATCCAGATATCAAATTTTGGTTAACAGATCCTTAAGCAGCATATTCAGGAGTACCTTTTCTGAGATTTTGACCAAAACCTATTTTTTGGCCAAAAATCCTGTGAGGGGTAAGCCTTACAATTTTTGGCATTTCGTCCAATAAATAGATTTTGATCAAAATCACAGTATAGGTACTCCTGAACATGGTGATTAAGGATCTGTTAACCAAAATTTGATATATGCATTATTGCTTGTTCAAATGATTTTTATAATATTTTAATTACTTTTGCAATGCTAATTACTCGCCACTTATGGGTTTTCGAGGTCATTTCTTGGTGCTTGTGTATTATTATGGATGCACTTAAATAGTTAGGCACATTAAATTTTAGTTCAGAGAGAAAAAGTATTTTTGGCCAAAAATCCTTTAAGGCATAACTATTACATGACCCGGAATTGGTAAACAAAACCACAACACACCAGCAGTGTTGCCAAAGTGCCGAAATTTCGTGTTTACGCGGTAATATGAATCTACGGGTATGCGTTCCCCATATTTCATGCGGATATGGCGACCCCATACCGCAGCATTGCGGAAATATTACCGACTGATTTAAGAATTATATAACATTACTAACTTTACTTTAAAATTATAGACGGTTTGATATATGTTAATCAATACCATAATAGCTCTTTTAAAGTATGATCGGTGCCCTCAGAACTTACATACTGAATAGACATGCCTATAATTATCATGTAGGCATAAGTAAGCCCATTTTATTTAAATACATCTTTATTCGTTAGCAAGTTAAATAGGATGGGCAAATATTCATGTGACTGAAAATACTTGAATCATTAAAAACTATCTCAAAGAAGACTTATATCTCGAGGTAACATATCCCTCGTACGACCGTCAGCTACAAAGAAAATAGTTAATCAATTGTTGGTGTTGTGGCAGAATAAGAGCTTCATAAATACATTGTAGTGGATTCCTCCCCTACAAACGCTTGTCGCTGAGTAGCCGACCCCACCCCGCGAATTCCCCAGTGTATGCCTCGTGGTCTAGGTCAACCAGCACCGCCTTACATGACGGAGGTCAACTATTAAGCCACGCCTACCTCCGCTATATAAGACCTGACCTCGTGGTGACCATCCCTTCTTCTACCTACACTAACCAGCAAGCAACACATCCTCCTCCTCCTGCCTGGCGGTCCTCGCTCCCGCCAGCGAGCATGGCGACCCACAAGCTGGTGGTCCTCTGAGCATCCTTACCAATCAGCTCTCTCTACATCACGCTTGTAACCACGCTGCCACTTCCCAGCACCAAGCTGCATTGTACATCCAATACAATATGTATACAGAGAGCACATTGTGAGTTTCCTTTCTCCATCCCATCCTGAGTGTGAACCAAATAACCCGTAACCCACAACATCTCTTCTCGAGCCATAACTCATACGATAGAACATAAATTATAATATATCTTTACGATTAGGGGTTCGGATGACTTCTCAGAATCAATACATCTTCGCTTAATAATAAATGAAATCTGACCTAAAATATTACTCAGAGTGAAGCTGACGTTGTTGGTGAGTGAATTGTATACTGAACATTTCCTGCTTTCGATTCCACCATTAGTGGGTGGCGGAAGTGTTACTTTATGGTCCAAGCTTGATTACCCATCAGTCACATTCTTCTGTAAAGGTTCACTCCAGAAGGCTGAACCACTTTCCGTAATATATATATATATATATATATATATATATATATATATATATTATATATATATATATATATATATATATATGCTGATAACCACCAGGAAAGAAGAAAACACGAAGTTCCCAAGCGCTTTCGTGTAATTCATATATATATATATATATATATATATATATATATATATATATATATATATATATATATATATATATATATATATAAAAGAACATAAGAACATAAGAAAATAAGGAGTCTGCAATAGGCCGGTTGGCCTGTGCATGGCAGCTCCTGTCGAGAGTTACTACCACTCATCCATGAATCCATCTAGCCTCCTTTTGAAACTTTCCAGAGTTCCCGCACTTACTACAAAGTTGCTAAGCTTGTTCCACTCGTCCACCACCCTATTTGTGAACCAGTTTCTCCCTATCTCCCTCCTAAATCTAAACTTATCCAACTTGAATCCGTTGCTCCGAGTCCTATCCTGCTCGGATATTATAAGAACTTTATCTATATCCCCTTTATTGATTCCTTTCACCCACTTAAATACTTCTATCATATCTCCCCGCACTCTTTGTCTTTCTAGGGAATGCAAGTTAAGTTTCTTTAGCCTATCCTGATATGGAAGGTTTCTAAGTCCCGGAATCATTTTTGTCATTCTTCGCTGCACCGACTCTAGTGAATTTATATCCATTCTATAATAGGGGCACCAGAATTGAACCGCATAATCGAGGTGTGGCCTGTCTTGCGCAAGATATAGTTGCAATAAGACCTCTGCACTCTTGTTACTTACACTTCTAGATATAAAACCCAGTACTCTGTTTGCCTTATTTCTAACATTAACGCACTGTTTTCTAGGCCGTAGGTCTGGGTTTACAAGTACCCCTAGGTCTCTTTCACAAGTCGATTTCTCCAGGTTGATGTTGTTAAGGCTGTATACATTATAAGTATTTGTTCTTCCAATATTAAGCACGCTGCACTTGCTGGTGTTGAATTTCATTTGCCATTTTTCAGACCACCCCTGCAGTTTATTTAGATCCTCTTGTAATGCATTTGCATCCTGCCCTGAATTAATTTGCCGCCCTATTTTGGTGTCATCCGCAAACTTGCTTATGTCACTGCTGATCCCAGTATCTAGATCGTTTATGTAGATTATGAACAGGAGTGGGCCTAGTACTGACCCCTGGGGAACCCCATTGGTTACACGGCCCCACTC
The DNA here is from genome assembly GCA_958450375.1 of Homarus gammarus. Classification (NCBI taxonomy): domain Eukaryota; kingdom Metazoa; phylum Arthropoda; class Malacostraca; order Decapoda; family Nephropidae; genus Homarus; species Homarus gammarus. The sequence goes on from CAUDMG010002704.1 coordinate 1,265,511, forward strand.
AGATTTAACACCATCTACGCTGACCCTCTGCGTTCTATCGGTGAGCCATGAGTTTATCCAATTTAAAACTTTCCCCTCGATACCATGAGCCTTAATTTTTCTCAAAAGCCTCTGATGCGGTACTCTGTCAAATGCTTTGCTAAAGTCTAAGTAAATAACATCGTAATTTTCGTCATTATCTACTACCTCGAAGACTTTCCTAAAAAAGGTTATATATATATGCTGATAACCACAAGGAAAGAAGAAAACACGAAGGTCCCAAGCGCTTTCGTGTAATTCACATCTTGTGGTTATCAGCATATACCTGGATCACGCGCACCCACAGTGTATGGACTTGCTTAGAATACGAGATTTTAGTATTTGATACTTTTTGTCTAGTGTAAGTAAATCTTTGTTGTTGAAGCGCAGTAATACATTTAAACAACAACAATAGATTATAAGTAAAAAAAAAAAACACACACTTCAGCTGTTATCATAGAACTGCTGTTCAAAGTGATGAATGGCATTCTTACACCGAATCTCTCTACCTGTCATTTTTTTAACACTCCGCAATAACTGAGGTGTGAGAAGACTGACATTTACCGGTCGTTTCGTTACCTGTTTGTGTTCAATCAGTGCTTTACTTCCGTTATCGCCCACATCCGTTATTCCCAAGCGGCGAAAGAGCGGATCAGCGGTGAAGAGGATGAAGGTAAAGTAAAAGTACCTGCTCTACTACCGTAACGGACAATAACCCTGGCTATGCCACCATCATTTCTGCCACGCCATCTACCATTTTACCGTTTATTTCAATTCAATTTCAATTGCTTATTCCTTGATAGAGGAAGCGGGATCCTAGTGCTGTCACTTGGTACCCCTGTACAATGACACCAGAATCATCTGGCAAGTGTGAAAAGTATATACAGTATAAATATTATAAAGGGGCTTACTAAAGCCTAAGGAAGGAAGGATGTTCCTTTAACACATAATCAATATTATTTACAAAATATCTGGCCAGTATTGGGAGGATCATCGTGTCTCCGTCAGGGGGTCGTTACCGTTTATCATTCTGTTGGCACCACATCCCTCCCATGGCTATACCATTATCTGTGTGTGTGTGTGTGTGCTTTCCATTCCTATGGCTTTCTATCTCTACCATCATAAATGCTTTCTTATTTCATCGCCATTGTGTTGGTACCATAGTTCCTGCTATACTTAGGTCACTCACCTGTTACCATATCATTGCAAACATAATCTCTTAAGTGTTATCATAGCCATAAACATTGCTATACCATAACATCTACCATTACAGCCACGATCTTTAACAGTACTATCATCTACAAACATTACTACCATAACCACTACCATTACTAGTTGTTCTTAACCATTTTCAACAGTCGGGTTGTTGTCGTGTGAATTACCTGTCCCATTTTCGTCCTTAAAAACATCTCCTTCTTTAAAAATCGACAGGCGTTTCTAAAAGACGAGATTCTTCATCCCGTGTTAAAAAAATCTCACACTATTTACAGTACAGGAAGTGAGTGTGTGGTTTGTTGATAAATACTATCAACTCGTGGGATTTTTTCTTCTGATTTAAGGATTACTAAGGGATTTAGAGATTATGAGCAATATTATGGTCAGTATTATAGGTGAAAATGGATACGATACTGATTTTCATACTTATAGGACATACTGTATATATAAAACTCACTCCCATTATAACTGTGTCTTCTTTAGCTTTTCATTGGTCACCAGTAGACGCTACAAGAACGCTGTGGAAATATAATTTTCTTCTCATTCAGTGCCTATTCTAGATTAATAAAGACACTAAATATCAACATTAAAACATAAGACATACCATTACCTAATACACAAGAGCGATTACATATATTTGTGATAATGTATTTAGTTTGTCAGAGCAGGTTAGGTGAGTTAGGCTAGGCTAGGTTATACAGTACTAGGTTAGGTTAGACAAGGTTATGTTAGGTATTTAGTATAAGTCAGGTGAATATTGGAAGAGGTCAAAGTCGTCTTTATACACACGGTACAATCCCACCACCTGTTCCTTAGTCAGGTTCCTCATGTATGTTTGCAGAACTGTGGCTGTGTTAGACGGCTCGAACACGGGGAAATGAAGATCGTCAGGCGCCCCAATTCTCCGTAATATTTCTTCCGAATCCTCTGTCAGAGTTTCATATTTAGCGATGTAATTATAATGGACGGTACAAACATGACACAGCTTCTTGTACGTCGACCAGTGTTCATCCTCCTTATAACCACCGTCGATTATGTACGAGATAAACTCCGTCCATTTAATATCTGTCTGAGTGGCGTTGGGTCTGATGGTCTGCACATGATTGAGAACTTTACGTTGGAAATTGGTCTCTGAGATGCCAGCTACTTTGTCTTTATAAGCTGAGAGGAGTCGCTCGTAGGGATGACGCACAATCAGGAACTTAGTGTAGACAGCCAACTTGCCTCTCAGGACTGATAACTACAAGATAAATAATACAAATTAAAATGTATGAATGATAAAAATATTAATACATGTTACTAATTTTGTTTTATTAAGAATGAAATATATATGAGAGAATGAAATGTCATACTAAATTCATGTTATATTCGCTAGGATGTTCATAAGCCGCCTGGGAGGACACACACACATACACACACACGGACGGAAGGATATATATTTTTTAGCGCGTGAATACATTGAATATTTGCCGATACATACATTCACACACCCTCACCACACTCAAACCAAACACACTCCCACCTTACGGTTCTCCTGTTGAACATCTTTATCCAGTATAACATGAATATCACCGTTGGTCTTCTCTTCCTGGGTCAGGGTGTTGTAGCGCCCCGTCAGCCTCGCCCACAGGAGCTTCCAGTTAGTACAAGCCACCTGAACCGTCACCAACACTCCGTTAGTTCATTCATCCAATAAGTACTCAAGACCCGAGGCGAGACTGTAAGAAATTGGCGATAAAAAGAGTAATATCTAAAATAAATATTAATATAGCCTTCCCATCAAATAATATTGCGGAAGATCTAAAGGGAAACGTTATTAAATTCACAATAAAAGAAAAACAATCTCAAATTATGCATTAGTATTTGGTTACGGTTAATTTGGTAAATCTTCAAGGAGATTTAAGCTGGGGGCTAATATTCATGTGATCTGTTATACATTTGTTATTGGTTTACGTCACCTTGGGAATGAAGCAATACATAGTTCGATGGCGGTCGTCAGTCAGGAGCCTCTGTAACCTCGGTTGACTGATGAGGACCCGACGGAGTTCAGAGATTGGATTAGTACCCCTACAGCCCTCCATTAGCGCCTTCTGCCTCCTCTCCTGCTGCTTCTCCCATAAAATTACACCTTCTTTGTTAACGAGGCCTCCATCCTTCTGCCGAGCCTCCCACCCCACCCCACCGTCGCCTCCTTCAGACAGGGTAGGTGGTAGAATATCACTCCCTGGGTACCACACGCTGTCTTTTGCTATCATAAAAAAAAATTGTTGGGTCTCGTGATGATTATATAGCCACTACCTCCCCGGCTTACTTCACCTGATGATTAAACACTCTAACGCTACCGGTGGGGGTTATGTTATGTTTGGTAAGGGTTGGTTATGTTATGTTAGGTTAAATTTGGTTATGTTATGTTAGGTTAAAATTGGTTGTTAGGTTAGGTTCTGCTAATATTAGGTTGGTTAATATATTAGGCTAGTTTAAAGTGAAATAAGGTAGACGGGCTAATCTTCAGGTGATCCAAAATGAATTTCTTGAGATTTCAGTTTCGTGGCACTAGACTAGTTAAGACTGAGTTTACTAAAGTTAGTTTATACTAGGTCGGATTAATTCCTAGAGACAAATTGCGTCTTATTTTATATTTACCATCGAAAGGAACAACAAAATTACCGTAAATGACAACCTCACCATGACCACCGTGAAGCACTGTTTCATTAAGAAGTATGAGTTAACAGTACGGTGTGTGACAGTACAGTACGGTGTGGGACAGTACAGTACGGTGTGTGTGACAGAACAGTACGGTGTGTGACAGTACAGTACGGTGTGGGACAGTACAGTACTGTGTGTGTGACAGAACAGTACGGTGTGTGACAGTACAGTACGGTGTGGGACAGTACAGTACGGTGTGTGACAGTACAGTACGGTGTGGGACAGTACAGTACAGTGTGTGACAGTACAGTACGGTGTGGGACAGTACAGTACGGTGTGTGACAGTACGGTGTGTGACAGTACAGTACGGTGTGTGACAGTACAGTACGGTGTGGGACAGTAGAGTACGGTGTGTGACAGTACAGTACGGTGAGTGACAGTACAGTACGGTGTGACAGTACAGTACGGTGTGGGACAGTACAGTACGGTGTGTGACAGTACAGTACGGTGTGGGACAGTACAGTACGTTGTGTGACAGTACGGTGTGTAACAGCACAGTACGGTGTGTGACAGTACAGTACGGTGTGTGACAGTACAGTACGGTGTGTGACAGTACAGTACGGTGTGGGACAGTAGAGTACGGTGTGTGACAGTACAGTACGGTGAGTGACAGTACAGTACGGTGTGTGACAGTACAGTACGGTGTGGGACAGTACAGTACGGTGTGTGACAGTACGGTGTGTGACAGTACAGTACGGTGTGTGACAGTACAGTACGGTGTGGGACAGTACAGTACGGTGTGGGACAGTACAGTACGGTGTGGGACAGTACAGTACGGTGTGTGACAGTACAGTACGGTGTGTGACAGTACAGTACGGTGTGGGACAGTACAGTACGGTGTGTGACAGTACAGTACGGTGTGTGACAGTACAGTACGGTGTGTGACAGTACAGTACAGTGTGTGACAGTACAGTACGATGTGGGTGTGACTGGTGGAAATATCGAATCACAACTACGTCTTAGGTACTGCATGTATATAACTCGTTTTCTTCTAAATCCTCAATTATTATTCACATCTCCCGGTTATTAATAAAGCACTGGGATTTTATTCATGTGGATTAATGTATCAAAACAGAGAGTGATCTTACGTTTACATGAAAAACAAAAAAAATCCCGGTTCACTTATAAATGAAGGAGTTACGTGCTTAATTTTAACCCCCGCGTATTCTCCCTTTCCTCGCCGCCTTCCGGGTTAAACGGGAACAGCACCTAACGCCCAGTGATTATCAACGCTAAGAACAGCTGTTTGTAACATAAGGGCCTTAAGGTATGTCACATAAAAACGGAATCACAGGTTCGAGCCTCATTTAATCCATTTTGTCTGTAATAATTATGACGTGAATATAGTGTGCAGTATTTAACGACGTTCATAGCGGATCACATCTCAATGATTTCTTTTAGGAAGGTATATAGTTACCCACAAGTCTGAGCATATTACAGCTATTAAAGTCCCCAGAACACATTACTCACTACTCCACGACTATAATTAATTTCGGTTACGTGTGTGTGTGTGTGTGTGTGTGTGTGTGTGTGTGTGTGTGTGTAATAATAATAATTAACGGTTTATTGAAAGAGCATGGCAGGTGGAAATCTGAAACATACAGTTATAAGTAACAAGTGATACAAAGATGATATACAGTATAATAACTAGGTGGGGAGAAGCTCAAACCACAGGACAATTCAACATAGTGACAGTGCAAAAAGTAAGATTGACTGGGAGTGAGTGAGTACACTGGTTGATTACAAGTTCACTGTGTGTGTGTGAGAGAGACTTACCCAAGGAAGGTAGACTGTGGTTGTGAGGAATTTTCCCTGGATTAAACCTGCAAATATATTTAAAAATTAACTTACTTCACTGATTCAGAAATCTCAAGAGTTCCTAAGTGAAAATTAATTTCTAACTTGCGATGAAGGAAGGTATTCGTACACCCCCATTACTTACCATAATACACTCAGCAGTACAAGAGACAGGTATGGGTATATCTTCAGGCGCCAGTGCATAGTGTGGGTGTAAGAGGCGGAGGTGTACGGCAGGTTGGGTGTTGCGACTCCTATAGTGAGAGACGTTAAAGGTTTTAACCCACTACCCGCAGACACACACACACACACACACACATAACGCAAAAAAAAAATAACACATGAATATACACAAGCAGATATACCCAGAAGGATATATAATTACTGGTATATTTGTTCAAGTTATGGTAAATTTATATATGTCGGGGATATTTACTAACATTCAGTTATATTTACTATTTTCACCAATATTACTGCAGCACTACCACTACTACTACTACTAATAATAATACACACTAACCTACCACAACCATCACCACTACCACAATCTTACCTACCAACGCAGGCTATGACGGAGGTTCCAGCCAGGCTCACAGTTCACCTAGGACTGACGAGTCGGACCTACGAGGAGCTAAAATCGGCTGGGGGTGGCTGGGGGAGGCTATGGTGGCTGGGGGTGGCTGGGGAGGCTATGGTGGCTGGGGTGGCTGGGGGAGGCTGGGATGGCTGAGAGAGATTATGAAACATTAGTGAGTTGGGTGATTTTGTTTAGGGTGTAAAATAATAATAATAATAATAATAATAATAATAATAATAAAAGTCATTATATAGAACGAGATTAATTAAAGCTCGTATTCCGCTTTTCAATTTGACGCACGGAGAGGTAAGCAGAGATTTCACATGAGAGGTGGAGGGATAATATAGATTAATTACCTTATATGTGTATCTTCAATTTAACAAACATTAATATGACTCCTAAAAGTTACTCTTACTCAGAGGTTTAAATCTGCGTGTCCTCACATCTCTGACTTCACGGGGCGAGATAAGTTATCATAAATATTTTGTTCCGTCTTATTGGCCAGAGATATATTAAGCTATAGTGTACTATCATGACAAGGGGAGACCTAATTGAGGTGTACGAGTATAAATATCTCAAAGGGCACTACACATGAAAGAGAGAGAGAGAGAGGGGAGGGGGGGAGGGGGGAGTCTGACGGAAGTGACGCCTACCGTTCCTGTACACTTCAGAGTTGCCAACTTAGCGACTTTGTAGCTAGATCTAGAGCTTTTTGTTTTTTTCTAGCGACATTTTAGAGCGATTTGCGACTTGTCGCAAATCTAGAGATATCCACAGAAATCTAGCGACTTTCTGGATACTTTTGGACTGTCCATGAAAACTCAGTTTTCCTAATTTCGAGCCATAATATATAGCAACGGGGTTACAGGGACAATAAATAATAAGAAAAGTTTAATACATTTGAACGGGTCGTGGTACAGAAGGAGGGACACGTCTATTTCCTGATCACTTGATGTCAGCCCGTCCATGCATCTAACACCCTAAAATTGTGGTCACAAGTGCCAAATGACAGAGATGCGACAGGTGAAAACCCTTACCATGATCTGGCTGATGCACTCGCTGCCTTATCTCTTCCGCATTCAAACGCAGATGTAGAGCGGCACATTTACAGTAGTAGTATGAACCTTGTGAAATCAAAATTGCGCAACAAAATGAAACTATCGACATTAAAGGCAATTTTTACAATAAAGTATGGGTTAAAAAGACAGAACACCTGTTGTGCAAGTTATGAACTTCCTAGTGATATTTTAAGAAAGATAGGGACTGTGGAGGCATACAGTTACAAGAGAACCTGAACCAAGCACTTCACATGCTTCCAGCTCTACAGTTGTTCACACTGCCGACGACTACGAAGAGGACTGGGATGCAATTACTATTGAATAATAGGTAAGTGTGCACATTAAACTTTAAAAAAAATAATATTTTTATTTTTACATAATGCATTTTATTTATACTTCGTCCATTATAGTCGGCATTATGAAAATATTATTTGCATCAAATTACTGAAGGGGGGAATAATAGCTAGCGACTTTCCATGGAAGACTTAGCGACATTTAGCTACTTTTAGGTACCAGCCTAGCGACATTTGAAAATCCGAGTTGGCAACCCTGCTGGCTACTGGGCTTAGTAGTGTTTATCTCCCTGGAGAGTGCAGAGGTGTGTTGACTGTTGGCTTGCATGATACGGAGTACGGACATGTGACAGATATGATAAATTAACATAGTGCATACTTAGTGTTAGTTTTTTTCAGGTGATTTCACAGGTTATTCAAGTACTCGCTTTAGGTTTTGTAGAATGTGGCTTCCAAATGGCATTAAATATAGAATTATTATTTTTTTTTATAAAGTTTGAATGCCATTCCAAATGTCTGAGTTTCTTTTATGGCTAACGGAATGAGATTAATTACAATTTTGCTTGTTTAATCATATTATGTACCTATTTTTACACCAGTATGCAAGTTAATAAAGAGAACTTTGCTTCAGTGTAATATAATTTATCAAATCAGTTGCCTATCAAATAATCTACAGATACTACACTAATGAAGTATAGGGTTAGCATATAGCATAAGTTAGTACAAATATCACCTGATGCCCAGTACTTGCCAACAGTGCGTAACAGAGACGTGACTGACTGTCCAAGCAGCAAACGAGCCGATCAGTGGTGAAGAGGATAAAAGTAAAGTGGAAGTAAAGTGCTGTACGTCTGCTCTCAAGTGAAACAAGTTAATCTCTTCACTTTTCCTGTAAGTAAGTGAGATTGAAGCGAGTTTTTCTTTAGGTCTAAGTAATGAAACACGAACTTTCTTGTGAGTTTGTGTGATAATTACAGAACTTCATAACAAAAAAACATAAACAAACTCCCAAAAATTACTTGATTCTTAAATTAAGAAGTTCTCGGCGAAGAGTTTAACTTAACCTAGCTTAACCCAATCCAACTAACCGAACCCAACCTACCTCTACCTCCTCTGGGCATTAAACAATCACCGTTGTCAGTCTGTCTGAGTCACGTGTCAAATTTGTATTAACGGTGAATTTAACTGTTACTTTGGCAGAAAAATGTCAGGAAGACCAGCAATAGGGATAGACCTCGGCACGTGCAACTCCTGCGTGGCGGTGTTCCGTGATGACAAAGTGCAGGTGATCGCCAATGAGTGTGGCAACTACACTACACCTTCCTGGGTCGCCTTCACCAGCACAACACGTGTGGTGGGTGACGCCGCCAAGGACCAGGTGGCCACCAACCCCGTCAACACTGTGCGGGGCGTCAAGCGACTTACTGACAAAAAACTCAGTGACGTGAACGTGCAGAGCGACATGAAACACTGGCCTTTCACCCTCATAAGCTCCAACATGAAGCCCAAGATTGAAGTAACATATAAAGGTGAGAATGAGACACTGTACCTTGAGCAGGTCACCGCCATGGTGCTCAGCAAGCTGAAGGAAACAGCTGAAGCTCACCTGGGTACTACCGTGATGGACGCGGTAATTACCGTTCCTACTAAATTCAACACTTGTCAGCGCCAGGCGACCAGGGATGCTGGCACCGTCGCTGGATTAAATGTGCTTCGTATTATAAGTGAACCCACAGCGGCTGCCATCGCCTATGGTCTTAGGAAGAAATTTTGTGAAGAAAGAAATGTTCTCATCTTTGACGTTGGTGGCGGCTACACAAGTGTTTCCGTCGTGACCATTGGTGACGGAACGTTTGAGGTCAAGTCTACTGCAGGAGACACACACCTGGGTGGTGAGGATTTCGACAACCGCCTCGTTAATCACTTCCTTCAGGAGTTTAAACGTGAATACCAGAAGGATATATCTGGACACAAACGTGCTCGTTGTCGCCTCCGTACAGCTTGTGAGAGTGCCAAGCGCTCACTCTCCTGCTCAACTCGGGCCACTGTTGCCATTGACTCCTTGTTTGAGGACATTAATTTCTACACTTCAATTACCCGCAGTCAATTTGAAGAATTATGTGCAGATTTATTTCGTGGTACACTAAGGCCCATAGAGAATGCTCTTCGTGACGCTAAAATGGACAAGGCTCAGATTTATGACGTCATTCTTGTCGGAGGCTCCACTCGCATCCCCAAGATCCAGAATGTGGTTCAAGACTTCTTCAATGGTAAGGAACTTAACAAGACCATCAACCCTGACGAAGCTGTAGCTTGTGGTGCTGCCATCCTGGCTGCCACCCTGCGTGGTGACAAGTCAGCAACTGTGAAGAACGTTGTAGTGCTGGAAGTAACTCCCTTCTCCCTGGGCATTGAAACTGCAGGAGGAGTGATGAGTACTATCGTCAGGCGCAACACAACCATCCCCAACAAGAAGACAGTGTCCTACAGCATCAACCAAACTAGTATTTTAGTCGCAGTCTACGAGGGGGAGCGAGCCATGACTAAGGACAACAATCTTCTTGGGAAATTCGAGTTGACTGACATCCCTGCACCATCAGGTGCAACCGAAATCGAGATAATTTTTTGCATTAATCCTGACGATGTGTTGGAAGTGTCTACTGTCGTCAAGAGTTCTGGCGAACCGAAGAAGTTGACCATCAGCCACAACAAGGAGCATCTTACCAAGGAAGAGATAGACGGAATGATCCATGATCTTGAGAGATACAAGGCTGATGAAGAGAGAGAGAGAGAATCTGTGTTATCCAAGAATGTGTTGGAATCTTACTGTTTTAACATGAAACGTGCAGTAGAAGAAAACCTCAAACATATTCTAATGGTGTGTGATGACACCATCAGTTGGCTGGACGTCAACGACCACAGGCAGAAGGAAGACTACTATCAAAAGTACAGACAAACTCAGGAAGCTGTTGATACAGCCCTAATGAAGTTACTCTGAGAGGCTTATAATTATGCCCCTCCCCCTTCCTCCCCCCCTTGACTATCTAAATAAAACACCTACAGCTTTTAACTCACTTCTCAGTATGTTATTTACATTTAACTTTAACTCTCAATATAATAAACTCGTTCTCCTTTCACGTGTTCAATAGAGTCCTTAGAATCTATCCACACTGGTCGTCGACATCTCGTATAGAGTGGAGTAAGCCGTCCTGCTCTTCACCTTGTCCAAAGACCAACACAACCAACTTCCTCCCTTGAATGTATCATAGTTGATGTCTAGTGTAATGGATTGACTTTGAATACATGTTTAAAAGACTTAGTTGTTGAAACATATAAACAACAAACCTTAATTGAAATGAGAATATAAAGATTATACACTGTTGGGTTTGTATAACTACAGTGTCTATGTACATTGTTTATATACCTGTATGATCTATGTACATTGTTTATATACCTGTATGATCTATGCACATTGTTTATATACCTGTATGATCTATGTACATTGTTTATATACCTGTATGATCTATGTACATTGTTTATATACCTGTATGATCTATGCACATTGTTTAAATACCTGTATGATCTATGCACATTGTTTATATACCTGTATGATCTATGCACATTGTTTATATACCTGTATGATCTATGCACATTGTTTATATACCTGTATGATCTATGTACATTGTTTATATACCTGTATGATCTATGTACATTGTTTATATACCTGTATGATCTATGTACATTGTTTATATACCTGTATGATCTATGCACATTGTTTATATACCTGTATGATCTATGTACATTGTTTATATACCTGTATGATCTATGCACATTGTTTATATACCTGTATGATCTATGCACATTGTTTATATACCTACAGTGTCTATGCACAGTATATACTGTATATACAAGTTGAATCATTGCGAACTTGTATATTGATATTTTGGGAAATACCTTTATATCTACACAATATAGCTATCTGTTCCCAGTGGGATATTAACCAATAAGTGTAGAAGATTCTGACAAATACAGCAACAATTGACCTTCATGATTTATTATTCCTGTGTTTAGTAGCGTTAAAGCGAACCATTTCCCAAAGTCTGCCATGGTGCATACATAACTGATATAGGAAGTTCAGATGACAAAAATATCTTTTATCATATCATTCATTCTTCTTTTATATTTCTCTTATAACAGAGATATTTTACTTTTATCCTCTTCACCACTGATCGGCTCGTTAGCCGCTTGGGCGATCGGTCACGTCTCTGTTACGCACTGTTGGCAAGTACTGGGCTGTACCGGCTCCTGAATGTACCTGAACCTGCTCCAGTGTTGGTCAAGTTTTGTCTTGAAAGAGCTCACACTCGGTGCCGTCACAACACTTTCTGGTAAATTGTTCCAAGAGTTCACAACTCTCACGCCGAAAAAGTTTGCCCTCACAGTTTTCTGGACTTGCGGCTTCTTCATTCTTGAGCTGTGACCCCTTGTGGGGCGAGCGTCCGCCAGCTCAGGTCAGGACACTCGACTGAGTAGTGCCCCTTGAGAAGTTGAGATGCTTATACACCTGTAAACTAAGGATAATAAAATAGGAAAATAAATTGGGATTCCCCACTAAAAAAAAAGAAACGTATATTTGAAATATAAGAGCAGCATCTCAGTTAATATATTAGGCTCGTTGCTCACGTTTGGGTGACAGTTCTTGACTGTTTCCCCTGTCAACAAACATTCCAAATATATGTCAGCTGGAGAAATAATGTTAAAATAATATTACGGCTGTAACAAACAAATAATTATTATTTCGTTACCAGGCTATTATAAACATCCAATATTTTTTTATACTTAATAAATAATGTAAAAAAATGATTATACAGAATATGATAAAAATATATTAAAACGGTTTGAATTAGCTTGAAAAACAAATAATGAGAGGAACCGGTTCGTGGATATAAATAAACACTGTTCGTCTTGCTGAGAGCCCTAGCTGTAGTGTGGTGGTGGTGGTGGTATTGCTGTGGTTGATTGTGTGGTGGTGGTATTTAAGGGGAAGACTTGAGTTACTAGACTTGCTGTGGTGATAGTTATGGTACACAGGAAGTCAACCTATAGGCTTATGTTCAGGAACTACGGCGCTGAGGTGAGGCAGAAGGTGTGGCACGAGAACAACTCACTCAGGTAAGGATGAACAGGTAGATAGATGGATCGAGATAGACATTATATATATATGACTCAAGATAGGTATTAGATAAGAGATATTTATTCAGTAAAATTGTCAAACAAGTTTAGTGTATCGTAAACATAGACAGTGTTAATAGCCCAATGGTAGCCTCCCAAATAATGACTATCCCAACAGATTTGCTTTAAGTTGTTTGTAGAGGAAGACTGGAAGAAATATAATACTGTAATGTTTTCTCCTCTACTGTAGATGATAAAAGGTCTGTCTACAATAATGAAATGTTATTTTTCAGAATGAGACGACGGGAAGAAGAAATGTCGCACCAATCGATCGAGGAAAGTGATTCAGATTGTGTGTGTGACGAAGAAGACGACGAGGAACCAGAGCCGCCTGTAAGAAAATATGGAATATCTAAACTAACAGGAACTAAAGGAATATTAAACAGATCCGATGAGTAAGTGTTTTAATGTTCTGTCAGTCTCTATGTCGGTCTTTTCCATGCCATACAGAGTGCCAGGTCAGGTGGTGCATTCCTCTACAGTGAAACCTCCATATAACGAACTTCTCTCTCCATATAATCCGTTAGATGGAGGTTTCACATCTAACGGACCCTTGATATAATGGACTTTCATCTCTATATAGTTTGTTAGATGGAGGTTTCACATCTAACGGACCCTCGATATAATGGACTTTCATCTCTATATAGTTTGTTAGATGGAGGCTTCACATCTAACGGACCCTCGATATAATGGACTTTCATCTCTATATAGTTTGTTAGATGGAGGCTTCACATCTGTATTACACTTTTCAACACATTTTATTATAGTCTCTCTTTACCTGTGGTGAATTTTAATGTGGAATTTCTGTATTATGTAAATATTTGGTAATTTGTTGTGGTGTATACCTGTGTACAGTCATGAAAAAAACTCCTGTCGCCTCTTCTGCTACTCAACGAACCCATAAGATTCACACTAATGAATCCGAAGCATTTATGAATGGAATAATGCATCAGTGTCCAACTCTTCGGGTTCATGGAGCAGCAGTAGAGGGGCTGAGTTGTGTAGGGTTATATAAGAAACTTCAGGACCTTTTTAGATAACCAGTTAAAGAGCCTTTTGTATTCCTTAATCCTTCAATATGGGACGCTACTTTTAATATCTTATTTGGTTAACGCCAGATAATTTTATTTCACTCAGAGGCAACCCTGCACCCAAGAGAATAATGGAACTTCAGGCCTATGTGATCAACTTTCATTAAACAGTATTTTTCTCTCTCTCTCTCTCTCACAGACAAATGCGACCTCATCACTTGTCTTTCCAAGATGAGCAGCGGGACCACCACCCTAACCACCAGCCTCCTGTACCAAGACTTTACTTCTCCCCAGAACAATCGCCAAGGTGTCTGGATCTGTCACAACTGTCTGCTGATTGTTCTGTTGTCTGTGTTTATCTATATGTTGGTCTGTCTGTTTATCTGTCTATGCAGTATATCCATCTGTCTGGTATAAATATTTATGTGTGTGTCTCTCTCTCTCATGATCTTTATCTATATGTATATTTAATCTATGAGGATTTTTTAGTGTAGCTGTGTGTGAAGAGGATGAAGTGACTGGAGCGGATGTTTGAGAGAGAGGGCCAGGGGGGTAGATATATGAAGTGTGTGTGTGTGTGTGTGTGTGTTGGTAATTGAATTTAGAGAAAACTATTCATATGTTCCCTGCCTGAATTATAAAAGATAAGATAATGATATGTGCAGTTCTCTGATGATTAAATACCCTACCTGAAAGTAGGTTAGATTAGCTTTAGATTAGGTTAAGTTGGGAGAGATTAGGTTCAGTTAGGCAAGATATAAATCAAGTTAGATTAGATTAGGTTAAGTTAGGATAGATTTAAATTAGGTTAGGTTAGCATTAGGGTGTTTAAGCATTAAGTGAAATAAGCTGGGGTGCTAATCTTCATATGATCCCTTATACTATAGACGTTAGGAGACATCTCTTCATGTTAGTTCCATTTACAGAGCGTCCCAGCAGCCGAGTACACCGAATGACACAGGGATCAGCATCATCGGGGACGGCACGAGTGAGAAATTCGACGACAGTAGAGGCAGCATGCCCAATCTGAACCTAACCAAAGACACTGGTGAGAGCACTAAGTCCGTGCCAGAACCCAGGAGCAAGTCTCAAATATCTGGCGACCAATTAGGGGTCATGAGGCCTGGGAGTCGGGTGAGAGAATACGACCTCATACCAGGTGATTAGTTTTTCCTGTCTTTTCTCTCATGCTTTCTGTTATGTACTTGGTGTATGACTGCAGACAGACTGTTACTAGAATCCATAAAAATATGAAATTAAGAAACCAACAGAAAGATCGTCATCCTTTAAATTAACAGTATCTCGGTAAGTGGGATTTATTTATGTTCTCGTTATATTCACATATGATGCTTGGCGGTTAAGATCAAGAAAATACTGTACACACTCTCTTGCCTTCTCATTCATCATCATTTATCCTTTCTTACTATGGATGTGTTCGCCCAAGTTATAGTTTTGTTTAAGCATCCTATCCCGACACTTTCAGGTCATCCGATACTGTAGCAGTTAGCAAGTTGTTTCATGGTTTCTACTGCTGAAATATAAGTGGTAGTCCCTCACCTTAGTTCTGGGAGTTACCGTACACACACACAGACCAACATCTCTAATCTTCCCAGATGTCTCTCCTGCTGGTGGGAAGTGAATCATATCTGGTAGACCATATTAAATGTACGATATGAGGGACTGTTTTCCTGCATTGGCCCTTCTCTTGTTAGGTAGGTAGCTCGTTGTCTCTTGTTTATCAAAGGTTCTTCCACGAACTCACTACTATACAGTATATGATTTTAGTCTCATACAAGGCATTTTGTATGTTAATGGGCAATATGGTATGTTGTCCATGCTTGGTAGATCAGTTTTGTTTTATTATCAAGGTTTTTTGATAACAGTGGTTCATGTATTGTATTAACTAAATTTAAAATCTCTCATTGTCTTTTAAGTAATAGTGGTTCATACATTTTATTAATTGATTCACTTGCTAGGAGTCCCCGAGTATCGCTAATGTATCCGTTATTTATGAAGTGAGTGAAGGGAATCCACACAAAACCTCACATAACCTGTTATATGGTACTACAAGGCAACGAAGGTCATGCAAATGGAAATCTATTCAGATATAGTGGATAAAATGTACAGTTCTGCCGTAGCCAAACTTCATGGCCACCAGTGTGTGAATCATCCTGTCTTCTTTCATTGTATTGTTCTACCATTGTGTGAATCATCCTGTCTTCTTTCATTGTATTGTTCTACCATTGTGTGAATCATCCTGTCTTCTTTCTTTGTATTGTTCTACCATTGTGTGACTCATCCTGTCTTCTTTCATTGTATTGTTCTACCAGTGTGTGAATCATCCTGTCTTCTTTCTTTGTATTGTTCTACCAGTGTGTGAATCATCCTGTCTTCTTTCATTGTATTGTTCTAGATAATAACTCGCATTGTATCTCATATTATAATTGACGAGAGTTCAGTGCAGTAATTCTGTGGGGTTCACAGATCAAAACTAAACTCACGATGTCGTATTTAAGCGGTGTCGGAGGACAGTAATGCGCCGGGAAGAGGAGCGACATTGGCCAAGTCTGGTCTGGCGAAAAGTCACCTCTATCCTCTCACCTCAAAGCTGTCTAGAACCACCAGGAGAAACTTCCACGAGCGAGACAAGATTAACTACGTGCCATATGGAACCGGTGCATCAGTGAGGACTCTCGGAGACAAGACCTCATTTAACATACACCTAAATAAAGACCGGGTAATTGATGCTTACTTCTTATTTGACAGGTGTAAGAGTAATTTTATTATCTTCTTTACAGCCTTTCTCCACTAATTTGTTGACCAGGTTTGTGTTGATTCTTCACCACCTGTAACGGGAGCAGCAGCTTCTAGTGATGCAGGGGTAATGTGCTTGCCTCTCACTGTTGTGGTGCAGGTTCACTCCCCGGGTCAGATGTGAGAAGGATGTGTTATCCAGTGTGACCAATAGATCATAGAATTATAGCAGACCATCACCATAACTTCCAAGTGCCAGGCAATTATATGTTTTTCGGTCAATATAAACGTAAAGTACAGTACATTACATCGTTAGTGTTTTTCTCCATTTTTTCGAACTTTTCATTTTGCTCAAAGTTACATCCAACATACAGTAGCAATTATAGAACATAATGAATAAGGATCAATAAGGATCTTGGCTCTAAACTTGTAAATCTTAATTAGACTTCTCTAACAAATCTATAAATTACTTTTGTACAGCATTCCAAGATAAATAACAGTTTTTACCCAACCACCAGAGACAAACATAAGGAGTAGAATTATAGAATGTGTGTGTGTGTGATCACTCGTACTCACACAATATATACTGCCACTTCAGGTCCGGCCAACATCCCTGACGGCGTCATCTCTACGAAACAGAGAAATAGAACGGCTGATCAGGAAGCAGAAACAGATGACGTTGGATGACTGGAGGGACAAAGGCCAAATGGGCCAGCCCGTCAACCACTCGAGCCTCTGGGCGACTGACACTGACAACAAAATTTTCTCCTCTAAGTCAAGACGGAGAGAGAGAGTGGCGAGCGCACCGAGTAGAGTCGAAGTTTTTTCAAATTACTGTAAACATTGTGGGGGGAAGAAATAACTTTATACATCAGTCAATACGTATCTTCTCTGTGGCCTGAGAGATCGTAGACCCTTTTACGTTTAGTAGCTTCATGATTGTGATCCTTTACTGATGAAGTGGGCCACATTTCCAATAGATTAGTTTAGGCCAGGTTAAGCTAGGTGAGCTATTTTAGTCAGTTATTAATAAAAATGGAAACATGACCAATGGAGGTTTTCCTGTGTAATTTGAAAATTTACAAGAGTTATATTATGTTCATATTTAAAATTATTTAACTGGAATATTTTATGTCCATATTTTTATCATAGCCAGGAGGAGGATGATGTAGATGTTGACCTTTGTGAAGGACGGTAAATGACCACCAAATTGAGTCAAACTTTTACAACCTAGTGATAGGGAGTAAATCTGGACTTGTAAACAATGCTTTCTCAAGTTGGTGACTATCAGCTGGTAAGGTTTAAGTCAGGGTATATACTGTACTGTACTTCTCAGTGGTACTATATTGTACAGTACCAGTTCAGGTAACTAGTAGGTATAAAAGTGGATTTTAATTTATATTATACTGAGCCTTTGTTTAAATGACAGCTATTCCACTTATCCATTGATATATCTACGAGGTGGCTGTGTGTGATGGACAGTCTGCTCCTGGTGAGATGTGTGTTGTGGTATAGTGCACGCAGATGTGATTGTTTTAGAATGTCTGATTATTATTGATCAGTGTATAGAATTTCTTAGAATTATTTTTATAATGACTTTTTAACTAGATTTTTTATTTTATTTATTAAGACCAGAGGCAACTTGTGAAGGAAGACCGTGTTATGGCCTTCAGTGTATTTTGTATGGTGATATATTTAATATATACTCTGGTAACAGGTTTTATCTTAGAAACTGACAGGACCTATTGGTAGTAATTTACTGTGATGTTCTCGAAGCCGAACTCTGGTTATATTGACAACTAGGTGATCACTTCCTCCCCCCCACTTGAATACACCACCCTGCACCTCCTCCTCCTCAATCTCCACCTCTACCCTTCTCCTTCACCACCACCACCTTGGCCCTCCTTCACCTAACCTAACCTCCCCAAAGATGTGATCTCCTTTCTCACCTTAACATCTCCCTCTTTTATGCTTCAGTCTCCCAGAATTGTCTAATGCTACTAAAATTTTGTTTGTGTGGCTGTCTGACAAAGGGTTATGGTGTAATGTCAAAACTAATCACTGCCATTTAAAGATATCAAAATAGATACACAGTTAGACGTTCATCCATCATCATATTATAAGTCTTAAATGATGTATGGTAGTGAAACATACGATGACTTAACTCCCTGATTACTGTTGTCATACTCAAGGAAGTAAGCAATATACTGAAGAGGTTAAGTCATTACAGTATATTCAAAGGTAATCACTTGGAATAGAGTAGAAGGGATTTTGAAATACTAATAAACCTCTTATGATTATTTTGATATTTTATGATTCTGAAGAAGACTCCCCCTTTCGTTGACATGTTTTACCTTTATACAGTACAGGTGACCATTAATTATCTTACCTATTATGAATATCAATAAACTCAAAAATATTATAGATATTTCATAATGGTTTTATTATACTTGAATAACTCATAAGTTTCTTCGTCTTGTCTTATTAGATGCCAACATATAAACCATGGTCAATCCATGATATTTTTGAGGTTATTAACTCTTTCCCTACGGGGAAGTCACTTTTAATATTTTACTTAACTAACTCCAGATGATTTTATTCAGCACAGACCCCCCCCCCCACTCAAGTACACAAGGGGTTAGTAACAGGCACACACATTCATTCAAAAGGACAGTGTTTTATTTATGCACACTTTCACTTTAACCCTTTGAGGCCAGGGGGGGTTTAACCATTATCCTCAAAGGGTTAAACCATCAACGTAAAGGGTATAATTTCCTTGTGCAGATAATCTTTCAGGTACATTCCTCAGTTTAAGTGATATTGCCTATGCATAAACTTAATGTAATTTGATGGTGGGATATTATGTGTGGTTCCTGGAGGGTGATGCTAGTCGGGTGTATCTTGTTGTGAGTGGAGGAAAGTTGTTTATTGCTGTATGTATGATAAGGTTCCCGGACAGTGCCATAACTCTTGTATTTAATGTATACAGTGAAGTTTCTATTTAACATACAATATGAAGAGGAAAGTCCGTTATATCGAGGGTCCGTTAGATGTGAGACCTCCCTCTAACGGATTGTATGGAGATAGAAGTACGTTGTATTTGAGGTTTGTAAGGGTGCTGTATTTGCTGGCTGTTGCTGTCCTCTGACTATTGTAATGTCCTCACCTAGAATTACTGTCAACACAGCCACTGTACTTAAACTCCTTTTTCACTTTTAGCTGCTGTGCCCTTTTCATTAATTCCCACACCTGAGTCCGTCCCATATCCGTGTTCTTTCTCTCCCAGTATCGTCAAGAGGCAGCACCCATGACTATTGTATCCGATGCGTCAATCACTATGACACAAAATGCACAAATATGAAAAAAAATAAACAAAACCACAGGATCATCTCACCTGCTTAGATGATGTACAGAATTAATTGCTAAGCATTAACGTCGATGTACAGTTGCGGACAAAATTCACCTAACGTTTGGCAATATCTGGCATCCACTTCTGGGTTATTTATATGATTGGTTTATATCTTATAGTGCTACTTTTTGTCTCATATTATGTCGGAACCACAAAAAAACTCCTTTAAACACAAAGAAAAATGTGAGAAAATACCTCAAGATTCCAATCCCCTTCACTTAATGTTCCTCAAGTACCCACATGCTTGATACTACCAAGTGTCCAGGTAATTTTGATCACAACTTTACCTTATAACTTCAGAGTACCATAATGGACCGTAATATTCTGCTCAATACACGCTATGCTTACTATGACTAAGGCTGTGATGTAGTCAGCTCCTACAGGGTGACAAAGTATCAAATGTTGTATGATTGTCAGGTGTTAGTTGGTGCGGTGAAGCAGAAGTTACAGCAACGACGGCCGAGCTCTGTGATGTGAGAGGAGTTTGTTGGTCTAGATGGTTAACTATAGAGTATTAGTGATTTTTGAGAGTTTTATGTTTTGAGGTGTCAAGTACTGTGTGTGAATCATCAAAAGGTGTCAAGTACTGTGTTGTGAATCATCAAAAGGTGTCAAGTACTGTGTGTGAATCATCAAAAGGTGTCAAGTACTGTGTTGTGAATCATCAAAAGGTGTCAAGTACTGTGTGTGAATCATCAAAAGGTGATGAGTACTGTGTGTGAATCCTCAAAAGGTGTCAAGTACTGTGTGTGAACTGCAGTACTTACAGGTGTCAGTATATCAGGTGTAAGCTACAGGTAGGGGATACAATAATTTCTTAACCCCTTCACTATGGGAATGCCACTTTTAATGTTTTATTTGGCTAACGTCAGATGATTTTTATTCAGCACAGAGAGGACCCTATACAGAGAAGAGAAATATTCATACAAGGATGAGGATATTTTATCCTTACCAAATACAAAGCTGTAATAATCTGTATATACGCACTTGATCTCACTAATAAATGTATTTCTGAAATTTTTGGTTTCTTTTCTTATTTATCTTCGAGTAGTTTGGAAAAGAAATTTGTATGTATTGGATTTTAGTTTACGTATATGAAGTTTTACCCCCCCCTCCCCTCTCTCCCCACACACACACACACACACATACAGTGGTAACTCTCGTATCTCTCACAACTACGTCAAGGGTTCGAGCCTCGGCCCCGGACACACGTGAGAAGGGTGTTATCGAGTGTGACTCTCACAACCAAACAGTGCAGGTTTTCCAGACTCCAGTTTCCTCCAATACTAACACTCGATAAACCAACCGCTCGAATGGATAGTAAGCTGATAAATGGTGAAAAAAAAAGGCATCCTAACCCTAACCTAACCCAACTCCACCTAGTAGGGTTAATTTGTTTCATTATCAGATGAAATAAACTTGAGGGGGGGGGGGGTAACCTTAATATGATCCCTCTTATTTTTATTTGCAGATTGTAGGCAAAACTTTTCATGTGAAATACTACATGTATTTTGAAGCTTCCGTAGCATGACACTTTAAGCTACACTCCTGAGATGTGTGTACAGTACAGTGCAGTATTTATATAATGTACAGTAATTGTTTTTATCAGATTGGGTATAGTTAATCAGTTATCAAACTCTTTCTTTCTACACACACATTGTACAGAACTGTTTAATTAAATGCTGTCTTTGCACTTTCCTCAAGTGTCTCAAACGAGAGACTGAAAATTTATTTTTGCGTTTATTACCGGTATCCATATTATTATTATAATTATTTATTTATTTAATTTATTATTTTCTCTACATCAGTTTACTAGCCATTGGTCAGTTCATTGTTGTGACCTTCATTGTCTAGTGGTAGTACAGGAGGAAACTTGAGTACAGTACCCAGAGAAAACCTGCCATGTCTGGTGGGGGATCTGAGCCCTGGTCACCTTACTAACCTGTTGGATGATCGGTGTGTTCTCTGTTATGCATATTTGGCAAACACCGAGAATCTACAGGCTGCACTGAGCAACTATGGGCTCTAATGGGCATCTACAGGCTCCACTGGGTATCTACTGAGCATCTACAGGTTTCACTGGGTATCTACTGAACATCTACAGGCTCCACTGGGTATCTACTGAGCATCTACAGGTTTCACTGGGTATCTACTGAACATCTACAGGCTCCACTGGGTATCTACTGAACATCTTCAGGCTTCACTGGGTATCTACTGAACATCTACAGGCTCCACTGGGTATCTACTGAGCATCTATAGGTTCCACTGGGCATCTACTGAGCAACTATAGGCTCCACCGGGTATCTACTGGGCATCTACAGGCTCCACAGGGTATCTACTGAGCAACTACAGGCTCCACCGGGTATCTACTGAGCATCTATAGGTTCCACTGGGCATCTACTGAGCAACTATAGGCTCCACCGGGTATCTACTGGGCATCTACAGGCTCCACCGGTTATATAAGGTACATGCACTTGTCTACATACATTCATTACTGCAGTATTAATTTATCATAATACAGTAATAGTAAAACAAAATACTTCCTCAAATTTTAGTTTATTTTACAAAACTACATTCATGACTCACGCATCACACACTGCTGAACAACATAATGCAATTAGGATGCGCTCTGCACACCCAGATCCACCCTACCCTGCCTCTGGTCTGCCTCTCTCATGGTCTGGTCAATCTGTGGCAGGAATTTTGAACCTACAAAGGGAAGTTAAAAATACTGGCGGGAAAATTAAGACCACTAGAAAGAAATTTAAATAATTGGTAGGAAACTAAACTTATTTGAAGGGAACTAAAATCAGTAGTGATGTTTTAAAACCTTTGATGGGAAATTAGAATCAGGGGTACAAAATTAAAACCATTCATGAGAACTCAAAGTGCCGGCAAGAAATTTTGAGCTACTGGCAAGGAATTTTGAGCTACTGATGGGAAATTTTGAACTACTGGCAGGGAATTTTGAGCTACTGATGGGAAATTTTGAGCTAATAGCAGGGGAATGTTTTTGGGGTACACTGGCAGGGAAATTCAAACCAACAGGGAATATATTATAGGCTTACAGCAGGAAAATTAGAAGGACTAACAATACTATCTACAGGTTGTGATGATGAGATCTATGCCTTGGGTAAAGCCCCATATATCTGCTCTCCTAGGCTTGTGTGCAGCTCAGACAAGACGCATCAGAGAGGTGAGACGGGGGAAGGCGGAGCTTATTGAACTGTAAATTACTACGGTTACAGGAGACTAAATAATCAATCCACATAATGTTCATCCGCCCACATCAATCATCACAGACATGACCATTGGTATCACCGAATCAAATTAAAGGTAAATATGCCATACATATAAACAAAATAGGAGATGAAATAAAGTTACGGTACAAGAGCTAGACTACAGTACTCTCGTTTTTTATTATTATTGCTCAAATTATTATCATTAATCCAACTAGAAAGCGGGATTGTTAGGGATTTGTCCGCCAAAAAGCAATAAGAGTGATCACGAGTCTTAACGTTAGCCATGGCTCCACATTCTCAGAGGTCTGTGTGTTAGTTTTTCCTTGTTACTTCTGACCGAGAGAATCTATCAAGTTATGGTAGTCTTGATGCATTTTCAATGTCATTTTCAGAACCAGTTTTGTCTCAACTTACATGAGCTGGGTAGATACATTCTCACAGTCACAATTAAGGGAAAATGTACTGTATTAATCTGTAAGAATTTGGAACCAGGATTGTTAGAGATTGTTGACCGAGAAGCGACAGGTGATCGTGGGTTTTGGCATCCTGACCCAGGCAGTGTTGTCACTGTTTGCTGTGGTCATCATTGTTTGCATTCAACATTTACCTCTGATCGACACATGAAAAGTAATAATATGTAAATATATATACTGTGCAAGATACATTGGACACTGATGTAGTTTCTAAGGACTACGTATTGGGTGGCTCTGTACACGTGGAAGTGTGGTGGCGGCGCGCAGAGTCCAGCTCTAGCAGCGTCGGGATCCCTGCTGCCCTGCAGAGGAATCCCGCGGCGGCTTCCTGCGGCGCCCACAGCCAGCGAGGCGCCGCTCGCCGCCTCCTTCGGGAAGAAGAAAGCCACCGGTTCTTCAGTCTTTCCTTCCGTCAGTCTTTAGACGTTGGGTGTTTTCCTTCTTCAGGGAGCGTCACGGGAGGTCCGCGGTGCTTCAGGGATCCATGGGAGGAGAGACTCCAGGGGCGTTTGGCACTACTGCCGGGGAGCTACGTTATGTACAGGCATCATGCAGGCACTCGGTAACCCAAGAGGACAAACGCGATGGAAGTAAGTTACAGGGTTGTGGCCTCAGACACACCAAAGAAGCCGTGACGCGTTGAGGTGATCCACACACACACATACACAGGGGACCGAGTTAACCCTTCAAGGGACTCTTAAAACAGAGATCTCTGAGACTCACACAGACCTCCTGACTCTAGGAGGTCTCAATGAGTCCACTGGGGTCCTTCAACCTGGGTTACAGGCAGCACAGGTCAGGTCGTCGGGTCATCACAGGCGAGATAGAGGGAGAACGTGGGAGTCTAGAACTTAGGGGGGTCGGTGACATAAGTGAGCTCGTTAAGGTAGAACCTGAGGGATAAACACCAAGATTGAGATGACACAAGAACTTACAGGTAAAAGGAATCGTGTCTATATTGTTTAATTATCATATCTATAAACAGTATATTCATACCTGAAATGTAAATAACAATAAATGTCATTCAGAAGCTCATAAAAATTAAAAAATAAATTAGATCAGTACAGTGATGTACAATAATTTCTGAAACAAGATATCTACCAAAAGTCTTTATATTCTTACTTATAAACATGAATTATTATACCCTATGGTCATCTTTGTTCCTGCTTCAGTATTTAAACCCCTCCCAATCGACCTCAACCATTTAACTGGGACTCACCATTCCTGGGCCTCGGAGCAGTCGAAGTTGTACTTCCAGTCACAGATACGGTACTCTTGATTGAAAGCGGTGTCGTTGGCACACATGTAGGGAATGCGTCGGCCATCCTCATCACACATGTGGAAGAGCTGGCACTCAAACTCCTGGTCAGCGTAGAAGCCCACGGGCCGGTCCGTACAGTCAAACGTGAAGGTCACATTGGGGAATTCCTCCCATCGCTTCGACTGGTGGTGGAAGAGAAAATTTATGATGGGAGAGAAGGAAAGATGTGAGATGATTAATCATTACTGTACTGTAGTTGTTTGTAATTGTGATGATGAATACTGTACAGTCATGATGATAATACATAATAATGATGAAGATGATAATAAGAGTAATACTGTAGTTTGTGTGCTCAGGTTGTCAGGACTGTCACTGGTTTATTGATGTCAGTGTCCAGGTGAGGCGTTTAAATATCTCTTCCTGAGGTTTATTTTGTTAAGGGTTTAAACATGCAGAAGTTTATAACATTTACAATAACAAAGTTTTATCAGAGCATCAACATCAATGAAGCGATGATGTATTTTATTGGCAGTTTATGTGTTGCAGACATCAATGTTTATAAGCAACAGAGATAAAACATTATGGGTTGTTTCATTGGTGGTTTATATGTTACAGGGAGTTTTAATAAGTGATTTATATACTATAGATTATAATGTTTATATTAACCTTCCACATACAGGTAAATTATGTAATGTTTAAAATGGAGAACAGTGACAAATTTCTTAAAGAGAGAAGAAAGATAATCACAGTACAGTACAATACCATAAACTCCCATAACAACATAAATGGTGATGTATATTTTGAGTCTAAACATAATCAGATAATAAATAACTCTTTGTTCTGTTAAAGTGATTGTGTTTAATATTAGATGGTTGTAATGCCTGAAATAATAAGGGGTTAGAAGAGTAGGGGGAGAGGGAGGGGTAGGTGGGAGAGGGAGGGAGGGAGGGGTAGGTGGGAGAGGGAGAGAGGGAGGGGGTATTTCTAGTATATGCCAGTGACTTCTTATCCATGTTGTCTTATAAGATGGAACAGAAGGCTGACTGCCCCCTTGTGGTGTGTATGATAAAGACAGGTGGTAGATGTACTGCATGGTCATGGGGAAGATTAACTAGGTACTTCAGGTGTTCAAGAGGTGACATGATACTGTTTATGGAGTGTGTGTGTGTGAGTCAACCCATAAAACACTCTCTCCAGAGGTTATCATATCGCCATTTACAGTTGGAGCCAAGAGTTCGCTCCCCCGCGGTGAAACTGAGACGGGAATGAGTCTCTGAATTTATTTATTTATTTATCCTGACTTTTATCTGGTGAGGGAGGAGGGGGGGGGGTGCTCGTGTGGGGATAGATACTGGTTCATATCGGGAGGGAGCAAACTTTTGACCCTGACTGTACATACAAACACACAGATGCACACACTCTATGAACCTGCTAAGTGACCTCTGAACAGATTAAGGTAATTCACACTGTTATTTTTATCAGCTGATAATAAGACAGACTATAACAGATTACCGGAAACAGGGATTAAGATTGAGGTTAAATGAGACTAAGACTGAGATAAACAAACAGAAGGACTTAAGACCGCGGCAGACAGAAGTAATGGAGACTCACTCGATGCAGGGAAGGCAGAGAGTAGACCAGAGTCACGGCTGTTGGGGAGAGAGAGAAAATAAAAACATTATTAACACCTTTACACCTTATCATATACTGTATAATGTATCTTACCTTAATAAATGTGCATTTTTTTACATATACAGTACATTTAAACCTAGACACCATACCATATATCCACTATCAAAAAAGAATACCTTAATTTTTATTGTATATTTTAAAAACTCGGCATTCTTTCGTTTTGATAATCGTGTATATATGTACATTATTTATTACGTATATTATACAGAAAGGAATTATAGGTATATTGAGGGGTTTTAATCATTGTAAGGTATAGTTTACAAAGCAATTATTATTATTTTTATATATGGTATATGATAGTTTTTTTTAAGCTGTTGTGAATTCCATGCAAGTGATAATAGTCATTAGAGTCATTATTTCTGTCCTGGCTGTCTCGATCCTTTGTAGGAAAAAAAAAGAAAAAAAAACAGTCGATCTAAGTATATTGAGACGCCTTTGTTGTGTTTGTGTTATGTCTGTCTCTAAAGGTCGTTCCGTTCCGTCCCCGTTCCGTCCATTCCGTTCCACATTGCGTGTGTTCCGTCCAATTTTGGTGCAACGGTCTGCGTGAGGTTGGTCGGTCAGGTTCAGCTTGTAGTGTGTGTACCTGTGGGGAGAATATTGTGTATGTAGTGTTAAAGTTTATGATACCTAATGCCAGTACTATATTGAGTTTCACATCTTTTCATCACCTTGTCAATTCCCTGTCAACACCCTGTTATCTCCCTGACAACACTCGACACCCTGTTATCTCCCTGACAACACTCAACACCCTGTTATCTCCCTGACAACACTCGACACCCTGTTATCTCCCTGACAACACTCAACACCCTGTTATCTCCCTGACAACACTCAACACCCTGTTATCTCCCTGACAACACTCAACACCCTGTTATCTCCCTGACAACACTCAACACCCTGTTATCTCCCTGACAACACTCAACACCCTGTTATCTCCCTGACAACACTCGACACCCTGTTATCTCCCTGTCATCACCCTACCAGCCAACTCAACACATTAAAGGAATTTCACCTGAAAATATCAAATAAAACTACAAAATAGAGTCACAAGGAAATCACATTTACGTATTGAAAGGTCCCTCAAATGTCATCAGGGTTAAAGCTGGTCATCTGGGGGTTAGTGACCATTAACCTAGCATCTTATATACCTGTTTGTTGAAAGGTGAGCTGAGGTTAATTACAAGGTGGTGTGGGGTGGTCGAGGTAGGTGACTGTTGTTATTGTTGTCATGTTTTATTGGTTATTATGGTGTGGATTAAAACAACAACAACGCCTATTACTACAACAGCAATAACTACCAGTACTATAATTACAACAACAATTACTACTACTACTACTTTACCCGAAGGCAGACAGAAAGACAGACAGACTGACTTACCGAGAGAGACGACGGAGATTACTGCTAGTTGTCGAAGCATCCTGAAGGTGTTGTTGTTGTTGTTGTTGTCACTGCTGCAGCGCCTGGAGGAGGAGGAGGGAGATGGTTAGTGGAGGAGATGTGTCCTGCTGAGAGAGAGAGAGAGAGAGAGAGAGAGAGAGATTCTTACACGTTACCTCTCTCTCTCTCTCTCTCTCCATAAAATATATATACTCTTTGTGGACACCTGATAGACGTCCTTGATCGGTTCCTTCAAGAGGCAAGATAGTGCTTAACGTCTGTCTCTGTGTGTTAAGGTCGTATATCCCTCTATACGACCCTAGACTCTGAAATTTATGGACATGAGGTATTTGTGAGCTCTCTCTATCTCTCTTGTTTGAGGTGATGCCAAGTCAATGTTTGTGGTGAGGAGAGGAGGAGGAAGGAGAATATAAAAGACAAAAATAGTAAAACATAGATAAGAAAGATAAAGATAATATTTATAACAATAAATGAAGAAAACAGAATAAACAAAAGAAACACGCAATAATGTAAACAAAGGAAGAGAAGGGGGATGTGAGGAATAAACAAGAAACAAAATATAAAATAGAAACCTCTCTGACGGAAGGAATTCTACGTCAGTCCACCTCAATAAATAAAGAAAATGGTCTCAACTTTTTGTTTTCTTCTTTACGTTATTACAGGGGAGACACTTTTATTATTGGACCAGCCACGTTACCAGAGAGAGAGATGGTCAGCCAGCCAGTACTTCACACGAGGATGAAAGTAAGTAGGGCCCAGCCAGGCACCTTTAGGGATTGTAAAAGGTGAGCGCATGGCCTTCAACCATACACACACACACACACACACACACACCTTGAGACTGTTAGGAGCCTTAAACTACAATAAACTACGGATCCTACAGTCTTAAGATTCCCGTAGAAGGAGTCTATTGAGATCCTACAAATCTCTACGAACATGATTGAGTCTCCTCCTGTCGTCTTAAGCTCCTGTGGAAGGGACAGGTGGTGAGGGATGTGTGGGAGGGGGATAGAAGGAGGGGGGGGGGATGGAAGGGAGAGTCTTTTGAGGTTCTTAACGAGTCTCTCTCCTGAACTGAAAGAGACCTTGGAGACTCATGGGGAGACAGGATGGAAGAGGTCGACCCACTGGTTACCGAGAGAGAGACTTTCCTGCGACCTCAATCTGGAGGGCACGAGTGGCCTCTACCGTGCCTACCAGACGAGAGGGAAAGGGAGAGGGAGGGAGGGAGGATGATAGACATGGAGGGAGAGGGAGGAAGGGAGGTTGATAGACATGGAGGGAGAGGGAGGAAGGGAGGTTGATAGACATGAAGGGAGAGGGAGGAAGGGAGGCTGATAGACATGGAGGGAGAGGGAGGGAGGGAGGTTGATAGACATGGAGGAAGAGGGAGGGAGGGAGGCTGATAGACATGGAGGGAGAGGGACGGAGGCTGTGAGAGAGGGAGGAGAAGAGAAGGAGTGAGGGAAAGAAGGAAAGAGACAGACAAACAAACTGATGTTGGAACACAGCAAGATACATAAAGATGCCCAGAAGAACAAAAACACAAACTACGACACTAAAAACAAATAAAACTACGCAAACAAACAAACAATAATGTACAGTACGAACAATTGGATAAACAAATAATAAATTAAACCGATGATTAAAACAAACAGTTAGCAGATAATTAAAGTAAATGAATAATAATTATATCAAACGAGAAAAAGAACATGACAAGAAAATACTAATTATTTTTTTTATGATACATTTTGAACATTTGTATCCCTGCATAACCTAACCTAACCCAACCCAGCATAACCTAACCTAACCCAACCCAGCATAACCTAACGTAACCCAACCCAGCATAACCTAACGTAACCCAACCCAGCATAACCTAACGTAACCCAACCCAGCATAACCTAATCTAACCCAACCCAGCATAACCTAACGTAACCCAACCCAGCATAACCTAACGTAACCCAACCCAGCATAACCTAACCTAACCCAACCCAGCATAACCTAACCTAACCCAACCCAGCATAACCTAACCTAACCCAGCATAACCTAACCTAACCCAACCCAGCATAACCTAACCTAACCCAACCCAGCATAACCTAACGTAACCCAACCCAGCATAACCTAACCTAACCCAACCCAGCATAACCTAACCTAACCCAACCCAGCATAACCTAACCTAACCCAACCCAGCATAACCTAACCTAACCCAACCCAGCATAACCTAACGTAACCCAACCCAGCATAACCTAATCTAACCCAACCCAGCATAACCTAACGTAACCACCCAGCATAACCTAACCTAACCCAACCCAGCATAACCTTACCTAACCCAACCGCAAACCTAACCTAACCGATCCCTTCATAACCTAACCTAACCAACCCAGCATAACCTAACCTAACCCAACCCAGCATAACCTAACCTAACCCAACCCAGCATAACCTAACTAACCCAACCCAGCATAACCTAACCTAACCCAACCCAGCATAACCTAACCTAACCCAACCCAGCATAACCTAACCTAACCCAACCCAGCATAACCTAACCTAACCCAACCCAGCATAACCTAACCTAACCCAACCCAGCATAACCTAACCTAACCCAACCCAGCATAACCTAACCTAACCCAACCCAGCATAACCTAACCTAACCATAACTTACTCTAACTCAACCTAAGTGATAAAAACCCCTGAAATTTACCATTCATTGTAGAGTGAATTAGTAAAAGGTGTGAATAAATAGTCGTGCAGAATGTAGGAGAACCATGTGTACTGTTAACTAGAGTGAACACGTTAGGGGGGGGTGGTGGGGGGAGGAGGAAACAAAAACCAAGTGAAAGTTTGTCTGGTGGAGATGAGGTGATGCTTCTTACCTCCTTCTTCTACCTCTTCTCTCATCAATCCCTCCTCCTCCTTCCACCTCTTCTCTCATCAATCCTTCCTCCTCCTCCTCCCTCACACACTCACCCCTCCTCCTCCTCCTCCCTCACACACTCACCCCTCCTCCTCCTCCTCCCTCACACACTCACCCCTCCTCCTCCTCCTCCCTCACACACTCACCCCTCCTCCTCCTTCTCCCTCACACACTCACCCCCCCTCCTCCTCCTCCTCCTGCCCTTCCCATCTGCTAGCTTACTTGTACAGGTATCTCGTTCGACCCCGAGTAATGCACAGGTAACCCCACCCCACCCCCTCCCCTACCCCCACCCTCTCCCCTACCCCCACCCCCTCCCCTTCCCCCTTGGTCTCCTCATGCGTTGACCTGTTAAATTTAATCCAATAAAAAAAATGAAGAAGAAGAAAAAGAAACATCAAACGCAAGAACCTTTTAAACACGGAGAACAGGTGAACTAGTGACAGCAGACATACCTGTTTTAACCCCGGATTACGTAAAGGTGGTTACGACCAACTTATACAGTCAGGTTTAATAATTTATTGAACGAGAAGAACTTTATACTAAATTGGCAGGTGTGAGGATTATTGTATTTATTTACTTATTTACTTATTTGGGGGTGTTATTATTGGACACTATCTTAAAACACCTAAACGCCAGTATAGGTAAACAGCTTCGTCTGGCGTTGTTTCCTCATTGATTGTCAATAATGTGTGTAGGGAAATTACGCTTGATGGGAAACTTTCACTCATTTTCTTTTTTTTTGCACTGTAGTAATGATGTAGTTATGTATATCTCTATGTGTATAATGTATATGTCTAATGTGTATGTATAGTCACCGTGATGTTTGTTTACTGATAGAGAGCAGAGTTGTGTGTAGAGAGAAGAGTGTATTATGGCTGCCACATTCCGGAGTTCCTAAAGGTGAGAGTCCTGTGACCTTTGTGTGGTGGCCAGCGACACACACACACACACATACATACATACATATATATATTATACATACATACATACATACATATATATATTATACATACATACATACACACACACATAGAGATAGACGGCGACACCTTAGCATGGAGGAGGTGTAGCGGCTGCCGGGTTAGTGGACTGGTAAGAGTAACAGAGCCATGAATAAGGTCCAGTACGATTAGTAGTAGTGGTGGTAGTGGTGATAGTAGTGGTGGTGGTGATAGTGGTGGTGGTGGTGGTGCTGGTGGTAGTGGTGATAGTGGTAGTGGTGGTGGTGCTGGTGGTAGTGGTGGTGGTGATAGTAGTGGTGATGGAAGTGGTGGTGGTGGTAGTAGTGGTAGTGGTGATAGTGGTGGTGGTAGTGGTGGTGCTAGTGGCGGTGATGTAGTGGTGGTGGTGGTGGGGGGAGTAGAATTGGTGGTAGTAGCGGGCCTATTGGCCCATACTGGGAAGTGGTAGTAATAGTAGTAGTAGCAGTAGAGCCGCCACTTTCCCTAGCACACCCCTCACACACACATACACCCCCCCACACACACACATACACCCGCCCACACACACATACACCCCCTCCCCCCATACACATACACCACCCTCCCCCCCCACTCACACCCCCTCCACCCCATACACATACACCCCCCTCCCCACACACACACATACACCCCCCTCCCCCCCACACACATACACCCCCCTCCCCCCCACACACACATACACCCCCCTCTCCCCACACAAGCAACACCCCCCTCTCCCCACACAAGCAACACCCCCCTCTCCCCATACACACAACACCCCACTCCCCCCATACACAGACAACACAATCATCTGAAGGAAGAATCAGAGAAGCGTATCGGAGGAAAAAAGGTCGAATCACACACTAATAATATCAATAGTCATCACAGCATCAATAGTCATCACAGCATCACCCACCACCAACAGAGGCACAAAACAACAACCAATCAAAAATAAGACAGTCATAGAACAGCAGACAGCAGCAGCCAGGAACAGCAGACAACCCCTTCTCCTCCCCCACCAGACCTCTAAAGGACTCGCAGAATCACGGGAGCGAGTCGGGTGTGTTGTGGAAACTTGGGTGACGCCCTCCTGCCTCCCTGGTCAGAACACAGGGCACAACGACGACTGACAGCTGACAACCGATGACTTGACGCCCTTCTAGGAGGTGGTGGTGGTGGTGGTGGTAGGTGGGTGATAGTGGTAGGTGGATGATAGTGAGTGGTAGGTGATAGTGGTAGGTGGTTGTGGTGGTGGTGGTAAGGTGTACCAGTCAGACTTTCACTTCGGCTGAGGCATACCAAATGACTGCTGCCCCCGCCCCGTGCATGGCCACTCTGCCGCCCCGTGCATGGCCACCCTGTCGCCCTGTGCATGGCCACCCTGTCGCCCCGTGCATGGCCACCCTGTCGCCCCGTGCATGGCCACCCGTGCATGGCCCAATCCCCCTCAACACTGGATCCAATTTTCCCACCTAACGAAATATTGTTTATTTACCCTTAAAAATTATCGTAATTATCTCAACTATTCCCTAATATTAGGCCTCAATGACTGATACCCCAAGACCATTAACCCCAAATAATCGCCAAATTAACATGAGATTAAATAGATTTCGTAATTAGATGGAAAACGAGAAACAAAGGAAAGAATTAATTAGGTAAAAGTATGCAAGAAAAATATAACTAGTGAATGGATAAATAAATATACAAATGAATGAATAAATTTGTATAAAGAAAAGATGATAATTAAATAGAAAATGAAATAAATTAGATACAGGCCTAAACACATTATAGATTTATATAGTTACTCATATATATATATATATATATATATATATATATATATATATATATATATATATATATATATGAGTAACTATATAAATCTATAATTCAATAATACATATAATCATACATATAGTAAAGGAATATATATCATCGATAATTAAATATAATAGAGAATTACATATAACTAGAAATTATATACAGTATACTTAGAAACTCTAGATAATGAATTAATATAATAATCTGTAAGGTGGTGAATTAATGGCCTTAATTCACTAGACTGTGTCCAACCCACTTACGGAGGTCAGGTCAGTTGGTTTCGTGTGGTCAGGTCACTCGCAAAGGTTTGGTCTGGGGCCATGTGTTATATAAGGCCAGGTCATTAGGTCAGGTCCCTACTTACGATTTGGGAACTTTAGCCAGGTTAGGTTGTCAGGTGATAAAGTCAAAGTTTAGGGAGTTGGGCATTAAGTAGGTCAGGTCAATTTAAGTTAATCTAATGGCCAGGTCAGATCAGGTTATTTAATTTAAGGGAAGGTATTTGGTTAGTTTTGGTCAGGTTAAGTTAGGTCAGTTCAGGTATTAGGTCAGGTCAGGTCAGGTTAGGTGATTTGAATAGTCATCCCAGGTGTACTAACGGTCGTAATATTACCCTGCCGAGGTGAAGCCAGTTCATTCCAGTGGTCATGCCGGGTGTGCTAAGGGTCAAGTCAGGTCAGACCAAGTCGTGCTCGCCACCAAGCCAGTTACGACCGCACACACACACACACACACACACACCTGACGTCACCTGACCCAAACATATAAAAAAAAACTTGTCTAATTCAGTGTGAGAAGTTGTGTGTGTTGTTTTTCTTCTCTCCTCCTCCTCCTCCATCCTCTTCTTCCTCCTCCTCCTCTTCTTCCTCCTCCTCCTCCTCATCTTCAACGCGTTAGTTAATTTTGCAATACTTGTTGTTGCTTTGTTCAACTGCTCCACCTTCTCTCCCTGACCGTGTGTGTGTGTGTGTGTGCGTGTCTGTCTGTTTGTCTGTGTGGTGTGTGTGTGTGTGTGTGTGTGTGTGTGGTGTGTGTGTGTGGTAATATGAAAAACAAACACACACACACACACACACACCCCAGCCAGGTAGCCTTGATCACTCTTGCACCTTACCTGTGCGTTGACCTGTGCTGGGATATACCTGGAGGCACACCTGTTGAAGGAGCCTTTAATTACCTGCCACTTATAGGCAAGATGGTGCCCGTCCGTACGAGTGTTTAGTGCTTGTTGGGGAGCTTAGTGTGTTGTGGGGAGGAGGTGGGGAGGAAGAACAATGAGGAGGGGAAGAGGAAGAATGTGGAGGAGGGGAAGAAAGGAAAGGGGTGGTGGAGGAAAAGAATGTGGAAGTGGGGAGATAGGAAGACGAAGAAAGAAGGAGAAGTGGAGAAGGAAGAGGGAGAGGAAGGAGGGGGAGGAGGTAGGGAGGTCACACCATAATATCATACAGGTCAGGTGTCCATCCATCCCTACACACGTCGGCTCCTATACGTGGACAACAACAAAAAACTCCCTCCCAACTGACCAATGAGAACGCGGGGCTAAGAGCAGGTTTGTTGATCTCATGTTGATATTGGTCGCTGCCGGTTTAGGAGTGACCATCCGGGGCGACACTTTTAAAACAGTTTCTGATTGGTCAATGAGAGAAAGGTAACACCTCTTCTGATTGGTTAAGGTCATTCAGTGAGTGTATTGAGAGTTAACGAATGATTAGGAAGAAAATTATAACATGTATACATCTATTTATACATATTGAAATACATACATACATACATACACCTGTATAGCTTGTAAGGGTGTGACGTCATCAGCACCTTGGCCTGTGATTGGCTAGTTGGCAGCAGATACTTTCGAATATGGTACAGCCTTTGTTAAGTGGGCCCGCTGTACACCTGCCCCGTGCCCGCTGTACACATGCCCCGTGCCCTGTACACCTGCCCCGTGCCCGCTGTACACCTGCCCCGTGCCCTGTACACCTGCCCCGTGCCCTGTACACCTGCCCCGTGCCCGCTGTACACCTGCCCCGTGCCCTGTACACCTGCCCCGTGCCCTGTACACCTGCCCCGTGCCCGCTGTACACCTGCCCCGTGCCCGCTGTACACCTAACCTCTCTCTATTCTCCTTAATTTTAGTCCTTCATGAGAGAGAGAGAGAGAGAGAGAGAGAGAGAGAGAGAGAGAGAAATGCATAAAGAAAGTAGTGAAGAGACGTAGATAAGTAAATAGATAAGGGCAAAATAAACAGACAGACAGACGGACAGACAGACAGAAAGAGATAAACTGATAATTGTCAGAACTCAAGTGCCACACCCACATACTTATAAGAACTTAAATGATTACTTATACTTTACCAAGAGCGCTCAAGTGTTGTCTCAGAATACAGGTAAACTCTTGACTCACCTGCAAAGTGATACAACAGGTTAGTGTGGTGATTAATAGACAGGTAATTGGTCAAGCACGTTAATATATAAACAGACAGACAGGTAGACAGGCAGACAGACAGACACACACGAAGAATAATTATTAAGTGTACTTTCACGTTAAAAATG
The DNA here is from genome assembly GCA_958450375.1 of Homarus gammarus. Classification (NCBI taxonomy): domain Eukaryota; kingdom Metazoa; phylum Arthropoda; class Malacostraca; order Decapoda; family Nephropidae; genus Homarus; species Homarus gammarus. The sequence continues at coordinate 1,301,908 of CAUDMG010002704.1, forward strand.
TCATGAATATTGAGCTTAGGAAATAACTATTAACCCAAGCAGGTGACATTAACACTAATTTACCTTTTATACACCTGGTTATGATCGAGTGAACGCCGTGTTTACAAAGTCCCTTGATGTAAGTCCCCCCCCCACACACAGCAACACGAAAAAGAAAAAAAAAGAAAAACAACAATAATTCAAACTATGTGATAAGAGAGAGAGAGAGAGAGAGAGAGAGAGAGAGAGAGAGAGAGAGAGAGAGAGAGAGAGAGAGAGAGAGAGAATTCCACCTCACTCCACTAAAAAAAAAATCTAGGCTTAACTTCCTGCTACCTGAGCTAGGCGGCCTCAGTCGACCTTCTGAGACCTGCTCCCTGTTACCTTCACTGGCCTGGTAGATCACAGGGGCACCAGAACTTACATCAGGGGGCAAGAGGGGCAGGGGGAGGATCCAGGGGGCATGGGAAAGAAGGAGGCAGGGGCAAGAGGGAGAGGCAAGGGGGCAAAGGAGGGGGCAAGGGCAAGACGGAAGGGCAGGAGGCAAAGGAGGGAGGAGAGAGGAGTGGCGGCGAACAAAGAAAGAACACCAAGAGATAGAACAAAATAACAAGAACAAGAACAACAACAGAAACAAGAAGAACAAGACCAAGAAGAGCAGCAACAACGAGAACAGCAAGAGGACGGCCTACATACAGACGCTGATACAGACAGGTGAAGGGGGTGACTTACAAGACTGCCAGGAGGAACAGGTGGTGAAGGAGAGAGAGAGAGAGAGAGAGAGAGAGAGAGAGAGAGAGAGAGAGAGAGAGAGAGAGAGAGACCTAACATAATCCTAACCTAACCCAACACTAACCTAACCTAACACTCATTATCTAACCTAACCTAACCAAAACATGACCTGATCTCCTTCAGGTTGATGACCCCCGAAAACACACCTTTAATATTACCTAATTTACCACCACTACTTTGGGGGCATAAGATAAGAACACGGCTGAGCTAGTTCACATCACTAGCAGGACCCACGAAAAAACTAGTTGTGGTACCTGAACTAGCAGCCCCTCACCTGAGACCTATCATTAAGGTAGATATGCTGTATTTACTTCAACATTACCTGCTGAGTCAAGATACCTGTATGTAATTTATTCTTACTTAACCTAGTCTTACCTGACCTAATCTTATCTCACTTAACTTAACCTAATCTAACCTAATAACATCAATATGAAAACTAACATCAAATAAGGCCTTTAAACACGTATTATAAAATCAGCTACACTTTAACTCTCCCCAAAAAATAAGATCTACAAATCACATATTGTAATCAGGTTCAAACATCAGATTAAAACTTGAAAGAAGAAGAAAGAAGGAAAGAAAAAGAATGGCATATAAATCAACCATTTCTTTCAGTGTGTTGGGCGCGGCGTCACACAGGGCGGGTAGTACCTCCTTCTCTTCCCTGGGATCACATGATACCTCGTAATAAAACTCTTCTTCCTCCTCTTTTGTGCTAAGCTACAAGTCGTCTCCAATACCTCACCTAAAAACAACGATCGCTTTTATTTTCTCGCCGAATTCGCTATAAATCTCATGAGGGGTGGAGTCGTGGCGGCAAGACTTTGTGGGTGTCGACCAGTGGCGGTACTAGATAACTTAATGCCACACATCATTGACGCCATGACATCTTGTTGACATTGTGCTCCCGCCAATAGTGAGTTACCAGGTCGTCTTTTAAGTGCTGTTGATGGATGTCTGTTGTGATGATGGGAATCTTTGTTGTTGTTGTGAAAGAATTTATCGTTGGAAGAGGAGTATTTTATCGAGATGAGAAATATTTTTTGGGGGTATTTTTCGTGAGTTTATCGAGATAAGAGGAATATTCTTTATATTTCTCTTTAATTTAACGAGACGAGAAACAAAGTATTACTGGGTTACCTATAAAGTTATATTACCCATTAAAATCTTCCTCAACTGTCAACTCTTGCCTATATCCCTCCCAACCATTTCCTTTAACACACACATAACAATATACCGCGGGTTATAAATTATATATAACCACTAAACTTATAAGATATATGAAAACTCTAAATATAAAACTCAAATATTTATATAACATCATCTTTCTCACGACCTTTTGTTAAAATATATATATAATCTTGACTATATGACTTGACTGGAAGTATATGGAGATACATTTAGATGATGTATATGATATTTATACACAGGTAAGTAGTAATTTATATTCTAGAAGCGTCTGTGTAAAAAAAAAATAGATAAGACAAAGATTCAATAATATTTGGTTCTTTTCTTTTTTCAGGTGACTCACAGAAACAATACGCACTAGAATAAACTTTTGAGAACTGTTGGTGTGTAAAACAAAAACGAAATATTGTGGTGTATAATTCCATCTCGATCGTCTTGTTAAAGGGTTGGATCCTGGTCTTGACGGGGCTAAGTGGTGGTAATAGTCAGGAATTTATGATCAACACCAGAATGTACTTAAGCAGAAATATGCAATTATTATGAGTCTGCTTTCACTGGTGATGAGAGAGAGAGAGAGAGAGAGAGAGAGAGAGAGAGAGAGAGAGAGAGAGAGAGAGAGAGAGAGAGAGAGAGAGAGTCTTCCTCGTGTCATCGGTCACAAGTTACATCCGCTGGTGAAAATGCTTCGCAGATGTAAACAAGTTGTGGCGTCATGGCCTCCTCCAACCATGACATCACATCTTGTTTACATCCTCAACACTACTACTACTACAATTACTACTACTGCTACTACTACAACAACTACTACTACTACAACTACTACTACTACTACTACTACTATTACTATGAATAACAATAATAATAATAATAATAATAATAAATAAAAAACAAAACAATTAAAGACATAAAAAGATTATTCCCCCTTTCTCCCTCCTTCCCCCACTCTCTCTCCCCCTCCCTCTCCCCCCCTCTCTCTCACTAAGGAGGGTCATTAAGGCCCCCCCAACACAGCTTCTCCTTCCGTCCATCTGTCTGTCTGTCAAAGATTAATTCCCATCTCGCTTTCACCTTCTGGCGGTTGGGTCATGGGGGGGGGGAGAAGGGGAAGGGTAGGGGATGGAAGGAAGGGTGGGGGGTGGAGGGAAGGGTGGGGGGTGGAGGGAAGGGTAGGGGGGTGGAGGGAAGGGTAGGGGGTGGAGGGAAGGGTGGGGAAGAGGGTTGGGGAGGGGAGAAGGGGAAGGGTAGGGGATGGAAGGAAGGGTAGGGGGGTGGAGGGAAGGGTGGGGAAGAGGGTTGGGGAGGGGAGAAGCTATGAGAGTGGAGGGAGGGATAGAGCGGAGGGGAAGGATGAGTGACAAAGAAGAAGAAGAAGAATATGGACATAGTGGAGGAGGAAGAGAAGAAAGACGGGAAAAGAAGAAGAAGGAGGAGGAAGAAGAGGAGATGGAAAATACAGAGAAGAAGGAGAATAAAAGAGGAGAAAGTATACAAATTACGATGACAGGAGAAAGAAAACAGCAAAAAAAAGGAAACGAAACATGAAAATGAGAAAAGAGAGAGAGAGAGAGAGAGAGAGAGAGAGAGAGAGAGAGAGAGAGAAATGGAATGTAAATATAAGATAAAAAAAGGGAAATAAAAGAGAGAATTAAAGAGGTTAAAATTGGTTACTGAGAAGCTTCAAACCTCCGTCTCTGGGTCAAGGAGTTAGGTTCGAAACATCAAGCCCAAGGATTCAAATACCTTATAACACAATGAATAGACAGGTAATTAAATAGAGAAATCAATAACAAATTAACTCTCTCTCTCTCTCTCTCATAACAATCGCCAACGTAAACACAAGGTATCGTTTAGTTATCCAGTTCCAACACAACACTTCACGCCATCATCATCAGCCTCTTGAACTCCCGGGCGTCTGGCACTGAGGTGTGTTGGACATACCGGGATGATTTAACAGCGAAACTTTCAATAAATAGCAAGAAAAAAAAAAAAAGAAAAGATAGAGAAAAAAGAAAGGTCCGTCTTTGTCCGAAACGAAGTGGAGGAGAGAGAGGAAGGGGCAGAGAGGTGAGAGAGGGAGGGGCAGAGAGGTGAGGGACGAAGAGGAGTGACGTCACATTCGAACGCTAAAGGAACTACCAATTCACTTCTTATAAGGATACGCTTGTTTCATAAAAAGACATCATTACATCCTCTTGATAATTACCCATAATTACTCGAGTGTCTATTGAAGGTGATTTTGACAGACAGACAGACAGGGTTTTATTTGATGATGAATAAAAAAAAAAGAAAAAATAATTGTGGTCGTGCGTGAATGTCGACAATATGGCCGACGTCGATGATCATGGAGGGAAGACGAGTGGAGAAAGTGACGGAAATAGCTGGTAGGAGAGGGAGGGGAGAGAGGGGAGAGTGGGAGGGGGGAGAGGGAGGGGGGAGTGGGAGGGGGGGAGGGAGAAGGGAAGGGAGAGTGGGAGGGGGGAGTGGGAGGGGAGAGAAGGGAGAGTGGGAGGGGGGAGAGGGAGGGGGGAGTGGGAGGGGGGAGGGAGAAGGGAAGGGAGAGTGGGAGGGGGGAGTGGGAGGGGAGAGAAGGGAAGGGAGAGTGGGAGGGGGGAGAGGGAGAAGGGAAGGGAGATACAGAAAGAAGGGAGAGATGAAAGAGAAGGGATATTATTAAGAACAGAAGGAAGGGGGAAAGAATTGAAGGAGGAAAGGGAGAGTAGGGAAAGAAATGAAGGAGAGGAGGGAAGGGAGAGAAGGAGAGAGATGATAGAAACGCAAATTACCTTTTGGTTAATTAAACACCTGAGGAAAAGTAAACAAAAGGAAAAAGTAAACACAGACAATAGTAAAGGCGTAAGTGAGGAAGAAGAAGAAGAAGAAGAAGAAGAAGAAGAAGAAGAAGAAGAAGAAGAAGAAGGTTTGAAAGTACAACAATAAATAGAAAGGTTAAATAAAATAAGACGAGAGAGAGAGAGAGAGAGAGAGAGAGAGAGAGAGAGAGAGACTACAGCCTTCCCTTCACTGGCACTCAGCCGTCTGCTTCATTATCTCCACCCTCCCTTCCTCCCTCTCTCTCTATCTCTCCCCTTCTCTGATTTTCTCCCTTCCTCTCTGAAGTGTGTGTGTGTGTGTGTGTGTGTGTGCTGTACGAAGGCCGGTCGCAACTTTCACGTCCACACAGACAAACACACACAGACAGATACAACCAGACACAAACTACAGTCGATCACTAAACCTGTCGTAAACGTTTTAGTACGAGGATAAACAAAAATAAAGTAAGAGAATAAAGAATATACAAAAACAAACAAACATAAACAGGTAAATGAAACCAACCAAACAACAAACAACTAAATAAACAACAACAAATGTGATCCTGATATACAAATCCAGAGAGTTTCTAGTTTTCTGATGTTCTCTTTTACTTTCGACCCGGATTCATAATGTGTCGTTCGTGGATTTACACAGGTACACACACACACACACATACACATACACACACACACACACATACACACACACACACAGCCCGGGTCGAATTACACAAGAATAATTGCTCGAAAGGTAAATCAACTCCTGACTGCTTCGAGACGTTCCGACACACCGCTCGACCCAACACGTCTTTCTAGCTCACAGGAACTCACTCATGAAACGATTCGAATCAGGTGTGGCAAATACTCAATAAAAACGAATCTTTATCTTTCTAAGCTAGTTTTATGATTCGTCTGGTTCGAATGACTGGCTCGAATGACTGGTTCAGATGACTGGTTTGGTATACAGGCTCACTCAACTGCTGGGTTTATAGTTCCTTGGAGCCTGTTTAAGATTCGTCTGCGCCAGTTTGAGGACCCGAGACGTGGGAATGATACAATCAGCCGTCTGAGTCATGGATTTGCATATTAAGTTCGAATCTGTGTTGTTGTATTTGGGATATGAATCAGTCTTCCTCCTCCTCCTACTATTCTTACTACTACTACTACTACTACTACTACTACTCCCCCCACTCCTACTACTACTATTCCTACTACTACTAACACCAACAACAAAACAGTGAAATTATAAAGACAAGTTATATAAATATTCAAACAGGAAAATTGAAAAAAAAATCGAAGCAGTTTAATGTGAAGCTTTGAGTAGTGAAAACAACGTGTGAGAGGCAAGAAAGTGTTATACGGCGGTCACCTACACGACCAAGAGAGATGTGAGGGAATGTGTGTGTGTGTGTGTGTGTGTGTGTGTGTGTGATTAGGTTAGGTTGGGGTCTACAAGTAACTGAGACCTTTTAAATTCTACAGGTGTGATATTACAATTAATAGACAGGTATACATATATAAATTTAAATACCCCACTAGTCGGTAATCGAACCCTGAACCCCAACGTGTGAACAGGGAGCGTATATACGGTTTATATTATAGTGTTAAATAACTACTAAGTCATTCTACACTCACAGTATTATGAGGATCTGATGTAGGAATGTCAGGCAACTCTTACCTGTGTGGGGAGAGACAGGAGTTAATGATGATGATGATGATGATAATAATAATAATAATAATAATGTAAAATGAATAAAGGAAAAAAAATACAAAATGAGGAGACAAATGGAAAACGGAGAGAGAGAGAGAGAGAGAGAGAGAGAGAGAGAGACAAGAAATAAACCACTACTTTCTTCCCAGTAATGATTTTGGTAAAGGTATAGTGCACAATTCATTCCCTCCCCCCCCCCCTTAACTGGACCACTCCACTGATAACTACGCCGGGAGGCTTTAATTACAGCCCCTGGATTATATAGCCTCAGGTGTGTGTGTGTGTGTGTGTTGATGGTAGTAGTGGTAGTGATAGAGATAATACTGATTAATGAAGATAATTCCTAATAATAACGATAATAATGACAATAATAATGATAATAATAATAATAATGACAATAATAATGATGATAAGCCAAACAGAATAAACAAGCAACAACAACAACGCCTCTCTTCTCTCACCTGCCAAATGCTAAGTCACCCCCTTCCCTCCTACCCCCCCCCCCCTCCCCTCCCCCCTACCCCTCCCCTTACCTCTATCATGGGTACTTTCGAGGTGTGGGCCAATATGACCTCTGTGTGCTAGGTCCAATAGGGTCATAATAGGTTGTGGTTGGTTCAGGTGTGTAAGACCAGCGTTGCTTCACCCGCGGCAGACCAACACTGTCGTAATGTGGTGAAGGGGGGAGGGGCAGAGGGAGAGAGGGGGAGAGGGGGAGGAAAATGAGGAGATAGAGGAGGAAGGGAGAGATATGGGGGAATGAAGAGAGGAAGAAGAGAAGGAGAAGACGAAGAAGAAACACCACCAACAATAACAAATATAAATAAAGACGAGACCTAGAGCAGGACAGAAAAAATTATACCAAATAACAAGTGACTTCTGGCAACCCTCGTAATGTTTGTAAACAATAGTAAACGTGTAGTACTTTACCCCATTCATAAAATTCCTCAGGTGTTCACGAGGTTCATTCACGGATCGATCGTAATCTCATTCTAAAAACACAAACGTAAACATTGATTCGAATTTGTTTTGGTATTTATTGCTTTTGTTTTTAAATGTTTATATGTTAGTTATGTTGAATTTATTTTGTTATTGTTGATGTATGTATTAGTGAAATTCAAGTACTACTACTACTACTACTACTACTACTATCACCAATACTATCACCACTACTAGTAAATTTCCATCTACTACCAGCCTCCTACCATCCCAAACAACAACAATCCAATCCAACCACCACAACCATTATTATTACCACCCGATCCTACCACTACCACCATCACCTCGCTCACTACCACCCCTCCTACCACCATCACCACTCTCACTACCACCATCACTCCCACCCCGACCACTACCCATAATGTCTCTTTAAGAAGCAATATAATTTTTATAAGGTCATGACCTAGGCGACCTTCCTTAACCTCACTGAGAGATTGATAGATAATAAATTGGACACAAAGAGAGAGAGAGAGAGAGAGAGAGAGAGGACACACACACCCAGTGAAGCATAAATATTAATAAATTTTTGGGGTCTATAAAGTTTTGATAATTATGAGAGATGGATTTTACGTGTGTGTGTGTGTGTGTGTGTGTGTGTGTGTGTGTGTATTATACTGTACATATCTGTTAACAAAACCAAATTAATTGTGTAACTTTATTTCGTTGTAATAAATATTTTACACAATTTTACCCAACCGCTGTTATTATTATTATTACTATTATTACTATAATTATTTCGTGTCTTTAACCCATAACAAACTTAAACAACACAACTAATAATAACAATAATAATAACTTACAACAATATTAAATAATTCTATCAAAATATCCTCCCCCCCAGAAGAGAAATTTAACACTAAATCAACTCAGCTGGCGTGACATGGCAACTAGCCCTGCCCTACCCTCATAAAGTTGCCACATAGTAAATAAATACGACGAATTCCGGGAGAAAACTGGACCACCGGAGCTTGATGAATACTCCCTTTCTTATCAGTACCTTGGTTCGACCCCCTCTTTCTCTCGTTCCAAATGGTTCTCTTAACTGTTCTCTGAGACCTTTTATGGTTTCTCTCTATCTATGGTTCTCTAATAGTGTGTGTGTGGGGGGGTCTCTGTTTTGTGTGTGTGTAGCGTGTTAGTGAGGATATTGAAAGGTTGTTGTGGTGTTAATGGTGGTTAGGTTAGGTTGGGTTACGTTAGGTTAGGTTAGGTTGGGTTAGGTTAGGTTGGGTTAGGTTAGGTCAGGTCAGGTTAGGTTAGGTTAGGTTAGGAATGAGGTAGAGAAGGAGGAGAAGAAGGAAGACCAAGTCAGTTTGGCAGAGGAGGAGGAGGAGGAAGACAAAGGAAAAAAAGAAGAAATAAATAATAAGAAGACCAACAAATAAAAGAGAATTAGAACAAGAAATAAAAGAGAAGAAGAAGAAGAAGAAAGACAGATAATTAAAGTAAAAAGTCAAAATACAATTGATCATTATAACACAGTGGACGAGAGACTAGAAGACTGTCTTGGTAATCATCCTAACTACCACCCGGTGAGAATTGGCCATTCACTGTCTACAGGTATTATGAGTAGCCAATCCAACGTCTCAAGGAATTAGACCCAATACCCAATCTAACCTCTGAAGGATTAGATGAAGACCTAACCTAACCTGACCTGACCTAACCAAATCCACACTACTGACATATTAATAAACTCTCTCTCTCTCTCTCTCTCTTTCACACACACAAACACACAAAGGCCAGGTAGGGTCATGTAATGAGTTTCACAAATTAGTAATTAACATTGTTGTGAAAGCAATAAATTACCTGATAATTACCTGGATAAATTGATGGTCTTTCCCTCTCTCTATCTCTCACTCTCTCTCTCTAATTCGATCTATCTACCTGTGCATCTATCTATCAATTTATACTTATGCAGAGCGAGAGAGAGAGAGAGAGAGAGAGAGAGAGAGAGAGAGAGAGAGAGAGAGAGAGAGACTGGCAAAACTACATACCCAATATATTGTAATAACACACACACACACACACACACACACTCACACACTCACACACACACACACACACACACACACACTCACACACACACACACACACTCCCCCCCTCCCACCCCCTGTAGAAGGATGCCCTGGCCAGACTCTTGAAACTTTCACGTGAAGAGGGGAGGGGGGTAGGGGAAGGGGGAGAGGGAAGGGGAGGGGGAAGGGGAGGGGAGAGAGAATGGTTAAAGACAGAGAGAGAGAGAGAGAGAGAGAGAGAGAGAGAGAGAGAGAGAGAGATTAAACCATACATTTTCGGTAAAGGTTTGTTTTATGTCTCTTAAAGCTTTATCTTAAGCTTTAAAGTTAAGATAAACCAAAAGAAAGCTTAAAAATGAGAGTGGTTTATCTTTAAGGATTTTAGTCAATGATAAATGAAAGATTGAAATATTTTTAGGGTAATATTTTAGTGAAGCGTTTAAGGTAAGGGATTTGGGGGAGGTCAGAGCAGCTTTATGGGGTGAGTGAAAAAAAATATAAGTAAGAATATTAAGACAGGTGATTTAGGTAAGGCTTTTAGGTAGGTAGGTAGGTAGGTAGGTTGGTAGGTAGGTAGGTAGGTAGGTAGGTAAGGTAAGGTAAGGTAAGGTAAGGTAGGTAGGTACTGTACAAATATTTACCTTTTGGCTGGATTACGAGTCATGTCAACATTACGACACGTCATTCCGGCCTCAATAACGTCATCCATTACGTAATAAAGAGCCGGACAAGAGAAAGAGAAAGAGAGAGAGAGAGAGAGAGAGAGAGAGAGAGAGAGAGAGAGAGAGAGAGAGAGAGAGAGAGAGACCCGTTATTGGAACATGGAAGGAAGGATTCTTAGTCTTCTGAAAGGAATGTCAAAAAGAAGGCTGTGGGATGAAGGAATATGGAAATAAATAAGGAATAAGAGGAATGAGGAAGGAAAACAGAATAAAGAAGAAAAATGAATAATAATAATAGTAATAATAATAATAATAGTAATAATAAGAAAGAAAGATGAATAATAAGGCAAGAAGAAGAGGGGCGTGGAGAGGAGAAGAGAATGGAAGAATGGAAGAAGAACCAGAAATAAGATAACGACCAACACAGATACAATTAAGATAACAATGTAAAGGTGACTGGTGATATTAGTTAGGAGATGACTGTGGTGGTGGTGGTAGTAGTGGTGGTGGTGGTAGTAGTGGTGGTGGTGGTAGTAGTGGTGGTGGTGGTAGTAGTGGTGGTGGTGGCAGTAGTGGTGGTGGTGGCAGTAGTGGTGGTGGTGGTAGTAGTGGTGGCGGTAGGAGTGGTAGTGGTGGTATGGTAGTGGTGGTAGTAGTGGTGGTAGTAGTGGTGGTAGTGGTGGTAGTAGTGGTGGCGGTAGTAGTAGTGATGGTTGTAGTTGTAATGGTGGTAGTGGTGGTGGTGGTGATAGTGGTGGTGGTGGTAGTAGTGGTAGTGGTGGTGGTGGTAGTGGTGGTAGTAGTTGTAATGGCGGTAGTAGTAGTGATGGTTGTAGTTGTAGTGGTGGTAGTGATGGTGGTAGTAGTTGTAGTGGTGGTAGTTATGATCGTAGTTGTAGTAATGGCGGCACAGCTCAAGTTTTTATTCAGGCAAAGGCATATACTTATTTAAGTAAAGGTACACTTAACGCTGGTCAACTCTTCACTTTAAGTATAGATTAAGTTAACGGGGTGACCTCTGACCCATGACCCACCCCCCTCGCTCACCTTCACCAGGTAAAGGATGTCTGGACAGGTGCAAGGGGGGGGGGGGGGAAGACGGGGTTAAGTGGGCAAGAAAGGGGAGGAGTTGTGAGGGCAGGGTAAGAGGTGTGAGGGCAGGGTAAGAGTTGTGAGGGCAGGGTAAGAGTTGTGAGGGTAGGGTAAGAGGTGTGAGGGCAGGGTAAGAGTTGTGAGGGTAGGGTAAGAGTTGTGAGGGCAGGGTAAGAGGTGTGAGGGCAGGGTAAGAGTTGTGAGGGCAGGGTAAGAGTTGTGAGGGTAGGGTAAGAGTTGTGAGGGTAGGGTAAGAGTGTGAGGGCAGGGTAAGAGTTGTGAGGGTAGGGTAAGAGTTGTGAGGGTAGGGTAAGAGTTGTGAGGGTAGGGTAAGAGTTGTGAGGGAGGGTGTTGTGAGGGTAGGGTAAGAGTTGTGAGGGTAGGGTAAGAGGTGTGAGGGCAGGGTAAGAGTTGTGAGGGCAGGGTAAGAGTTGTGAGGGCAGGGTAAGAGGTGTGAGGGCAGGGTAAGAGTTGTGAGGGCAGGGTAAGAGGTGTGAGGGCAGGGTAAGAGTTGTGAGGGCAGGGTAAGAGGTGTGAGGGCTGGGTAAGAGGTGTGAGGGCAGGGTAAGAGTTGTGAGGGTAGGGTAAGAGTTGTGAGGGTAGGGTAAGAGTTGTGAGGGTAGGGTAAGAGTTGTGAGGGCTGGGTAAGAGTTGTGAGGGCAGGGTAAGAGGTGTGAGGGCAGGGTAAGAGTTGTGAGGGCAGGGTAAGAGGTGTGAGGGCAGGGTAAGAGGTGTGAGGGTAGGGTAAGAGTTGTGAGGGCAGGGTAAGAGGTGTGAGGGCAGGGTAAGAGTTGTGAGGTCAGGTCAGGTCAGGTCACTTAAACACTTTACAACTGGACAACTATTACTGTTTAAAAAAACTCACTGAACGAGAGTTAAGTGCTTCAGGTCAGCTCTAAACTGACTTGGCAATAAACTGACTCGGCTCTTAAACTGATTCAACTCTTAACTGACTCGGCTCTTAACTGACTCGGCTCTTAACTGACTCGGCTCTTAACTGACTCGGCTCTTAATTGACTCAACTCTAAACTGAAGCGGCTCTAAACTGACTCAGTTTTCAGCTTAAAGTTTTATAGGTTCAGGTCTGACTGGTGACGAGGAAGAGCTGGAAAGTTTTAGAGCTGACTTGACGCCGCTTGAGGCAATTTTTGTAAAGAGCTTTTTTTTCATATAATGATGAGCGAGTCAACTAATTATAACTTGGCTTCTGGCTATAATTAACAACCCACAACCCCCCTTCCGGATCTATAACACTTTTAACCCCCCCCTTCTAAGACCTCATCTACAATAACCCCCCCCCCCCCCCTACACACACAAAACACTTTGGCAAGAATACAAATAAAATGTCTTTGGTCAGTGGCAAGAGTAAGCAGTGTTGCCATATTATTACTTTCACTCCACCACCACTACCACCTTTTACTGATCGAGTCACTGGCTGCTGCAAACTACATAACCTGCCAATAACGTCAAGTTTCTAAGACGTTTATTAAAGAGTCAAAAATAATAATAATAGAATATCACCCCCCAAAAATATATGTTCACTAAGTTCTTTTCTTCTGGTGTTCTTTGATGATAAGGTTGAATAGGTAAGAACATTGGCATCACTGTTCTGTTTTGTTCACTGCTGATGTACGATGATGGTTAACGAATGCACTGGTGTTCTCTCTCTCGCTCGAGCTATCTCTCTATCTCTCTCGCTATCTCTATATCTATCTCTCTCTGTGTGAACTTTCTTCATTACCAATATCAGGTTACTCCAATAGACGGGTCAAATTTCCATTGCAACAACAAAAACAATCACAAATAAATAAAGAAATATATATATGTAGTCTACACACACACACACACACATATATATATATAAATAATAGATATAAAATCCCGGGTCACGTAACGTTGTCCTGAAATGGCGGGCGGAGTTTTGAAGTCAATATATTTTTTTTTTGTGTGGTGTAAAATGGCGCCTCTCTCACCTTGTGAAGCGACCAGAACACTTGGTTCACTGTGGTGTGTGTTGGGCGGGAAGTAGCTGGGCAGCGCGTCTCTCTGGGCCTTATATACCTTCCTACTTTCAGCGTGCGGACCCGCTGCTTCAGCCCATGTGAAAAAGGAATCATAAAAATGTTGACTCAAGGTTAAGCGGCGCCGATTGGCCACTGAGATGCGAGGATGCCGGTGACGTCATCGAAAATAAAGTGAAGGCCCCCGATGGTTCATCTGCGCATGCCCGGGATGGATGCCGACCGTTACCCGACGATACCGTACCGATAACCCGAATTTCTTCTCCTTAAAATCGCCAACCAAGAGGACTTTTCCAGCCGGCCTCATGCACCGGCTGGCTTGGATATCAGACAGTGCATGTTAGGAACGGTTAGAAAGTGGAAGAAAATCTCCTGTTATCTAAACAATTCCTGTAAGGTTCGTGCGGCTGGCAGGGGGGAGGGCGCTGGAATGGGGTCTCCTGCAGGTGGGCGGAGGTATGAGAGTCACCCAGCCTCACTCATCGCTGGGCACCCGCCGGGGTAGGACCTACACCTCCACATGATGCAATGTCGACCTAGACCGAATTTTGACTAACTTTAACCCTTTTATGGTGATGGTTTGACCTGTAACCCTTTGAGGTCGTAGGTTAAACCATCGTCCTCAAAGGGTTACAGGTTAAACCATCGTCCTCAAAGGGTTATACAAGTACATACCCGCAGAGAATGTATAATTGTATCTGAACACACACACATCTACTCTAATGGTCGTTATAATGAACAACTACCTCTAATGGTCGTTATAATAAACAACTACCTCTGATGGTCGTCATAATGAACAACTACCTCTAATGGTCGTTATAATGAACAACTACTCTAATGGTCGTTATAATGAGCAACTACCTCTAATGATCGTTATAATGAGCAACTATAATGGTCGCTATAATCAACAACGTAATGGTCGTTATAATGAGCAACTACTCTAATGGTCGTTATAATGAGCAACCACCTCTAATGATCGTTATAATGAGCAACTATAATGGTCGTTACTATCAACAACTACTCTAATGGTCGTTATAATGAACAACTTAATGGTCGTTATCAACTTGAACTACCACAATAACATACACCGGACGAGGGTAATTACCAGTACCGACAACTACCATCACACCTCATTAACAAGCACAGTCCGCGCCAGTAGTTATGACTGCAACTCACTGCCCCACCCGTCCGTGTCCGTGTCTGTGTCTGTCTGTATGTGTATATAACTGTGTTTTTGTGTCTGTGTTTGTCTGTCCGTGTCTGTCTGTGTTTGTCTGTCCGTGTCTGTCTGTGTTTGTCTGTCTGTGTTTGTCTGTCCGTGTCTGTCTGTCTGTCTATTTACTCGCCTTATGCAACAAAGGAACAATGTTATTGATAGCTAAGAGAAAATAATAATAATAATAATAATAATAATAATAATAATAATAATATATGCAAGAAGAAGAAGAAGAAGAAGAAGAAGGAGGAGGAGGAGGAGGAGGAGGGTGGTCACTTCACTATAATAATCCCATAATGAACCAACACTATTTACCTGTTAATGAGTCAACAGTAAACAGAAGGTGAGTGTCTGTTTACCTGTGTGGGGGGGCGTGGGGTGGTTAGGAGGGGGGTGTGGGTGTCAGGAGGAGGTGGGGCGTTAGGAGGGGGTGTGGGGGTCAGGAGGGGGTGGGGGTCAGGAGGGGGTGTGGGGGTCAGGAGGTGGGGGTGTTAGGAGGGGGTGGAAATATATGTAAACTAGCATTAAAAGTTTCCATGGCTATTCTGTTCAGGGTTGTGGCAGTAGTTGTGGTAGTGGTAGTGGTGGTAGTAGTTGCGGTAGTGGTAGTAGTTGTGGTAGTGGTAGTAGTTGTGGTAGTGGTAGTGGTGGTAGTAGTTGTGGTAGAGGTAGTAGTTGTGGTAGTGGTAGTGGTGGTAGTAGTTGTGGTAGTGGTAGTAGTGGTAGTAGTTGTGGTGGGTCAGTAGGTGTGGTGTGTGGTCAGGAGTGGTGGTAGTGGTAGTAGTGGTAGTAGTTGTGGTTGTGGTAGTAGTTGTGGTTGTGGTAGTAGTTGTGGTTGTGGTAGTAGTTGTGGTAGTGGTAGTAGTTGTGGTTGTGGTAGTAGTTGTGGTAGTGGTAGTAGTTGTGGTTGTGGTAGTAGTTGTGGTTGTGGTAGTAGTTGTGGTCGTGGTAGTGGTAGTGGTAGTAATTGTGGTAGTGGTAGTAGTGGTAGTAGTTGTGGTTGTGGTAGTAGTTGTGGTAATGGTAGTGGTAGTAGTGGTAGTAGTTGTGGTAGTGGTAGTAGTTGTGGTTGTGGTAGTAGTTGTGGTAGTGGTAGTAGTGGTAGTAGTTGTGGTTGTGGTAGTAGTAGTGTTTGTGGTAGTGGTAGTTATTGTGGTAGTTTGAACTAACAAGAACAACAATTGATGAACACACACACACACACACCTTGTCAATACTGAACTACTTTTAAAAGGATAATTGAACCCGTGAGACAGATTGTAATTAACAAGGCCACTTCGAGCCTCCCAACCACAACTACAACAACAACAACCATTATCACAACATCTACAACAACAACCATTATCACAACATCTACAACAACAACCACTACTACAACAACAACAACCATTATCACAACATCTACAACAACAACCACTACTACAACAACAACAACCATTATCACAACATCTACAACAACAACCACTACTACAACAACAACAACCATTATCACAACATCTACAACAACAACCACTACTACAACAACAACAACCATTATCACAACATCTACAACAACAACCACTACTAGAACAACAACAACCATTATCACAACATCTACAACAACAACCACTACTACAATAACAACAACCATTATCACAACATCTACAACAACAACCACTACTACAACAACAACAACCATTATCACAACATCTACAACAACAACCACTACTAGAACAACAACAACCATTATCACAACATCTACAACAACAACCACTACTACTACAACAACAACCATTATCACAACATCTACAACAACAACCACTACTACTACAACAACAACCATTATCACAACATCTACAACAACAACCACTACTACTACAACAACAACCATTATCACAACATCTACAACAACCACCACTACTACTACAACAACAACCATTATCACAACATCTACAACAACCACTACTACTACAACAACAACCACTACTACTACTACAACAACAACCACTACTACAACATCTACAACCGCGAGAGGTACAGATTGAAAACACATGGAGAGAGAGAGAGAGAGAGAGAGAGAGAGAGAGAGAGGTACAAATGAGCCACCACCTCCTCCTCTCACCCCGGGCCAACGATTGTCACCTGGCGATATTACCTTAATTGTTCCTCTACCTGTATTGACTAACCTCTCTTAATACAAACACATTCCAAAGGTAAATAAGACTGAGAGAGGGAGGGGGAGGAGAGGGGAGAGGGGAGAGGGGAGAGGGGGGGAGGACGATGGAAGAAGAGGAGGAGGAAGAGGAAGAAGAGGAGGAAGAAGAGGAAGAGGAGGAGAAGGAGGAAGAGGAAGAGGGATAAATATAGGTAATGTATTATTTCCTAATTAAAATACCTGGATCTAGTTGGAGAGGAATTCAGTTCTTGTGACAGATGGTTGGTAACGCGACAGACAGATGGTTATAATTATACCACTGGAGGGTTTATCTCTGTCCTAACCATCTGTTCAGGGGTCATTTAGATGGCATTTAGAACCATCTTTAATGACCGAACCACCTTGTAAAACACTCACTCTTGTCATAACCATTCGTCACTTGTCAAAATGAATTAGTCAAAACGTGTGTGTGTGTGTGTGTGTGTGTGTGTGTGTTTGTGTGTGTGTGTGTGTGTGTGTGTGTGTGTTACTTTTCACAACAAACCGATTCTTGTTCTTCTTCTTCTTGTTCTTCTTCTTGTTCTTCTTCTTCTTGTTCTTCTTCTTCTTCGTCTACACCTCCTTCAGTAATCAGTAATTCTCTGAAGCTATTTCTTAACCAACACAGTTAATCATTGCCTGTTATTGAGTTCAGGAGGACGAGCCTTGTAAATATACCATCCCATTCTTGACCAATCATAAGCGAGGAGGAGAGAGAAATGACTGTTTATTGGTTCTTCAGGTGTGTGTGTGTGTGTGTGTGTGACCTACTGTACCTGCGCATACCTCTCCAACAGCCATCTATACAGCCCTGTAGGTCATATCAGGTCAGGTCACCATGGAGTAGAGAACCTGTCTGTGTGTGTCTGTCTGTCTGTCACGAGGAAAAGTAACTTAAATATTAATAACCACAATATAGAAGAAAAGGTTGAAAGAAAAGCCATTGAAAAAGACTTTGACTCATAAGGTGAAGTATATCTAGAGAAAACGTGAAAAATATCGATTAACGCCATGAAGTGACAGAAGGTGTACTAGTGGTGTGGATAAAACAAAACAAATAAAAATCCCCCAAAAGGTTGAAAAAGGTTATTGATCTAAATTAAATCCGAGAAAACCAACAAAAATAACCAGCCAATGAAAGAAATTAGTAAAAAAAAAAAGAATTTATAATCTGAAACAAATCCTAATATATTAAAAAAAAATCCTACATTGACCTATAAGGATCTGGGGGGAGTGATCCTTCAGGACACCAGGAAGGCACCGAGGCCGATGCTATACTCGACCACCTTCACTTCCTCAACTGTAAATGTAGGTAACCTGGGATCGAACCAACTACTCTCTACAAAAAAAAAGAGCGTTGTAACCACACAACCACCGCACACATGACGTGACTTAAACAGTATACACCCCGAGAGTATACTGATCAAGAGACAGGGTGTATAACAGGTGAGTGTACTGTAGGCAACTGTCGCAGGAGGCGATGGTGAAGAACTGTCTGACGAAGGAGAGGGTCGTAAGGGAGTCCAATAACCTGCCCCTCTTCCTGCTGTTCCTCCTACTGTCTCTGCTGACTGTGGGTAGCAGAGCAGCTTCTTCTGAGGATGGAGGTGAGTGTGTCTGCTGCAGGTTAGGTTAGGTTAGTGTAGTTTAAGTTAGGTTAGGTTACTGTAGTTTAGGTTAAGTTAGGTTAGTGTAGCTTAGGTTAAGTTAGGTTAGGTTAGTGTAGCTTAGGTTAAGTTAGGTTAGGTTACTGTAGTTTAGGTTAAGTTAAGTTAAGTTAGGTTAGGTCGATCATACGAAACTCTCTGAACATGGCCCCGGGTAAACACATTTAGATGCAGTTAACATTCAAGGAACACTAGACACTACCCGCCTGTGTGTCGCCTCAGTGTTGTCTGTCGTCTGTGTGTCGCCTCAGTGCTGTCTGTCGTCTGTGTGTCGCCTCAGTGCTGTCTGTCGTCTATGTGTCGCCAAACATATCTACTCAAGTAGACCTCAGTTGTAATAGGCCCCAGTTGTAATAGACCCCAGTTGTAATAGGCCCCAGTTGTAATAGGCCCCAGTTGTAATAGGCCCCAGTTGTAATAGGCCCCAGTTGTAATAGGCCCCAGTTGTAATAGGCCCCAGTTGTAATAGGCCCCAGTTGTAATAGGCCCCAGTTGCAATAGGCCCCAGTTGTAATAGACCCCAGTTGTAATAGGCCCCAGTTGTAATAGGCCCCAGTTGTAATAGGCCCCAGTTGTAATAGGCCCCAGTTGTAATAGGCCCCAGTTGTAATAGGCACCAGTTGTAATAGGCCCCAGTTGTAATAGACCCCAGTTGTAATAGGCCCCAGTTGTAATAGACCCCAGTTGTAGTAGACCCCAGTTGTAGTAGACCCCAGTTGAAAATAGGCCCCAATTGTAATAGGCCCCAGTTTTAATAGGAGGTGTCGAAGGAGAAATCTCACGTACATGCATTTGGGAGAATTAGTTAGGAGAAACACGCCCTACCTGTCTGTCTGTCTTCCGGAAGCAGCTACTGATATGACCCACACGAACTCCCTTCTCCTTTCCTTCCTCTCTTCCTTCCTTCCTTCCTCTCTATCTCTCAATGAAAGACTACCACTAACTCTTGCTCTATCTTCGCCAGGAGGAGGAGGAGGAGGAAGAAGAAGAAGAGTAGCAGAAGGAGGAAGTGTGAACAGTGAACGACAACCACTAACCCTTCTTACCCCCATCCCCTTTACCTTCGTCAGGAGATGTGTGGGAGGTGGTGTTTCCGCTGGGTGTTATGGGCGGGGCGGTGGGGCGGGGCGGGGCGGACGTCACACCCCAGTCGCCCCTCACCATCTGTATGTGGCTGAAGGCATCACTCAAGACGGCCGCCGCCAGGATACTGTCTTACTTCAGGGGCTCCTGCGTCATCCTGGTCACCCGTGAGTAAGAGAGAGAGAGAGAGAGAGAGAGAGAGAGAGAGAGAGAGAGAGAGAGAGAGAGAGAGAGAGAGAGAGAGAGAGAGAGACACTCACCAGCACCACCTTACAGGGTCGGGGACAATGATCTCAGTACGGACGGAGCAACAGTTGATCGACGTGTATGACTTCGACTTAACACCTCGGGAGTGGCACCAAGTGTGTGTCATCCGCCACCACACACTCAAGGTACAGCTTGTCCTGGACGGGCGATCCTTCGCCAGCACTAACTACCCGGATATCGACGAACAGTATGAAGACAGATCGAAGAGAAACAGTAAAGCCATCGTCGCCATGTTGAACAGGACCGTGACGCAGGTGGGGGGGAACTTTACAGGCGTCCCGCTCATCATACTCGGTGGGCTGGATTCTAAGTTCGACTCTCCTGTAGGAAGGATCGCTGACCCGAGGCTCTATAAGAAGATCTTGACGGTGGCGGAGTTGGCAGCCCTGAGGACGTGTAATGAGAAGGTTCCTAAAGGGGACGAGATCAAGCTGTTGTACACGACGGAGGCTGTGGTGCTCAGGGGCATCAAACGGCAGACTCTGTGTTGGGACGACGAGACTCTGGTGGTCACCTACCCGGCCTACACCAGGTACGGGGACGCTGAGGCTCTGTGTGCCAAGCTGGGGGGGTCACTACCTGCCCCTACCACCTTCATGGAGTTCACCAAGATAGCGGACACCATTCCGGAGTACAGCAACAGGAACGAGATGTTCTTCTGGCTGAGCACCGCCACAAACCGCACAGCGATCGGGGTGGTGGGCGAGGAGGAGTGCTGTGTGCAGGACGTGAGGTACGGCAGCAGTATGCCCATGATCGCTCCCTGTAAGTCCTGGGCCAGAGACTTCGTGTGTTACGTCGCCGCCAACAAGTCCGTCTACCTGCTGTACACGGAGGTTGAAATACAACTGTTTTACGGCGACGGTAAGGAGAACTACCTGTTGGTGAGTGACAAGGGTTACTCCCTCACCTCAGAGAACAACACCTACGTCATCCGGAACCTGGTGGGGAGTGTGATGGGTGTGAGGGACGGCAGGCAGGTGTCCGCCATCTTGGGTATGCAGCTATGGACCAACAAGGGTGAGGAGTCCATGTTGGTCACGCTGAGCACCTGCCTGGCCAAGGAGTTCACCTGCAGGAACGGCGAGTGTTTGGCCCTGGAGAAGAGGTGTGACAAGTGGCCAGACTGTGAGGACGCTTCTGACGAGGATCACTGCCGCTACCTCCTGCCACCACCTGCCAACTACCGCTCCTTCCTGCCACCCTCTGACAACACTGCCGTCAGCCTCAAGGTCGACATCACTGACCTCCACGACATAAATGTGAGTAACACCTTTAGTTTACCTGTTTACCTCTCCCTCCCTAATAAACAATTAATCCTCCTGGTAGACAAAACACTGATCCAGACGATAACCTAACCCACCCCCAGACTCAGAAGGTGTTAAACCCCCCCCCCCCCCCCCCTATCTTAAACCTTACCAACAGATGAAAGAAAACCAGCTGGGGATCACAGTACAGGTGGACATGTACTGGACAGATGGTCGCCTCACGTTCACCAACATGGCCACGAATAAGACCCGACTGGACGAAGCCATGGGGATGATCTGGACGCCCCAGATAGTGTTCATAGGAGCCAAGTACGAGGACAACGTTAACCTGCAGAAGGGAGTCAACGATATGAGGTTCCTCTTCGCCCAGTCGACTTCCAAGGGATACCCAGCAGTGGTCAACAGTTCCAGAGGTGAGAGAGAGAGAGAGAGAGAGAGAGAGAGAGAGAGAGAGAGAGAGAGAGAGAGAGAGAGAGAGAGAGACCCTTATAAACTCTCCCAACCTCAAACACCTAACCTAACCTAACCTAACCTAACCTAACCATCATCCTTCATCTCACCACAGCCTTGAAACAGGACGGCAAAGATGTCAGACTCCACCTGCAGCTCATCCTTGACCTGACCGTGACCTGCTCCTACGACCTCACCCTCTACCCCTTCGACGTGCAGGACTGCGGCTTGGCTTTGACCCTGGGCGTGGAGCTGACCGGCAACACGTACTGGGACCCCGAGGACTTACACATAGACAAGTCCTTACCCCAGCCAGCACTGTACGGCGTCTCTAATGTTAGACTCAAGACCCGGTCCACCACACAGGTAGATAGATGGCCAGGTAGATAGATAGACATATAGACAACAGGTATAACAGTAAAAGTAATAACCGTAAGTTAGTAATAGTAGTAGTAGTATGTATATTACTACTACAACTAATAATCATAATATAAACTCACCTTATCTCGTAAGCTCATTAAGACAACAGGTGTTCTCTATCCTGTTTCACACTGATCCCGTTTACCTGTGTGAGGGAGGGAGGCACCTATATGAAGGCTCTTGTGGTGGTGGTCCCTCCCTCAATCCCTTCCCATCTCTCTCCCTCCCTTCCTCCATCCCTCCTTCTCCACCTCCTCAGGGCAAGGAACTCCCCGACACACGTGTTATGGGTCGTAAACACCACCACATTACCACAAACAGGAAGGTGCAGCAACAACCACAGACCACAGACAACATTACAACCTAACCTAACCTAACCTAACCTAACCTAACCTAACCTAACCTAATCCTCATCGCCACCACAAAGACAGAAGGAGAATATATGATAAATAGAGACGAAAAGAGAGAGGAATTAAGACTGGGAAGAGGATGGGGAGGAAGAGGAGGAGGAGGAAGAAGTAGAGAAAGCGGAGAAGACAAAGAAGAAGAAAAAGGAGGTGGTGGTGGAGGAGGAGAAGAAGGAGGAGAAAAAAGAAGGAAGAGGAGGTGGTAGTAAAGGAAGGGAAGGAGGAAGAGAAAGAGGAGGAGGGGGAGGGGGAGGGGGAGGAAGCATAGATCAATAGGTGAATTAGAAAGGTAGGGAGAGAAAGTTTGTGAGTTATAGTAAGGAAAGTGTTGGGTTATTTAATGAGTTGAGGAAGATGAAGGCGATGGAAGGAGGAGGCGGAGGAGGAGGAGGAGGTAAAGTAGATTCTCAGGTGAGGTTCCTTCAGGTAAGATTCTCTCCCTCTTACAGGTAAACTTCTCTCCCTCCTACAGGTAAACTTCTCTCCCTCCTACAGGTAAACTTCTCTCCCTCCTACAGGTAAATTTCTCTCCCTCCTACAGGTAAACTTCTCTCCCTCCTACAGGTAGAGGTGAGGTTCCTGCTGGAGAGATGGTACGGCTCCTACATGCTGACGTCATACTTCCCCTGCCTCATCCTACTCATTATAGGCACCACCACTCTGGCCTACCCCGTGCACGCCGTGTCTGATCGTGTCATGGTCACTCTCTCCTGCCTCATTGTCCTCGCCTCACTCCTAGCCCAGGTGAGTGACCAGGTGGCTGAGTGACCAGGTGGATGAGTGAATATAGGGAGTGCTGGGTGAGTGAGTGACTAGGTGTGAAAGATGAGTGAGTGAGTGAGTGAGTGAGTGAGTGAGTGACCAGGTAAGAG
>CAUDMG010002704.1:1330000-1340000 GCA_958450375.1 Homarus gammarus
GAAAGTACTGAGGTAAATGAGAGGGGAAAGTACATGGGCATAGTAGTATGAGAAAGTCCTAAGGGAAAGTAAAAGAGAGGGGAAGTTCCTTGTATATACAGTATACTTTAAAAGGAAAGTACAAATAAAAATTCAGAGGAAGGTAGACGAAAAATACCAAGAAGAAAGTATCCACGGAGACATTTAATAGAAGGAAGTACCCGGAAAAGAGAGAGAGAAAGTACCAATGAAAGTACCCACAGACATAGATGGGAAGAAAGTAGACATCCGGTGACAAGGGAAAGTATCTACAAACACTGACAGAAAGAAAGTATCCATGCAGGTGACACTGTCCAGGGAAAGTATCCAGCCCAGAGCGTACCATAATGCCCCGCTTAGCCAGGAGTGTGTGTGTGTGTGTGTGTGTGTGTGTGTGTGTGTGTGTGTGGCTATGTGTACATGGACGGCATATTGTGTTGAGGTCAATACACATTATGCTCTTGAACATGTATGTATGTATGTATGTATGTATGTATGTATGTATGTATGTACAGTATGTAGGTGTATGATTGTGTACGTATGGATGTGTACATGAGTGTTTGGAGTATATGTATGCTTCTCGTTCGTGTATGTACCTCACCCAGCTTAACGTGGCCAGCTTAACATGCCAAGCTTAACATGTCCAGCTTAACGTGCCCAGCTTAACATGCCCAGCTTAACGTGGCCAGCTTAACGTGCCAAGCTTAACGTGTCCAGCTTAACGTGCCAAGCTTAACAGCCCAGCTTAACGTGCTCAGCTTAACGTGTCCAGCTTAACGTACCCAGCTTAATATGCCCAGCTTAACGTGTCCAGGTGACCGAGAGAAAGTCCAGCCTCACCTGAGAGAGATAGCGACCCCAGGTGACCTTTGGCGCCCTGAGGACACGCCCACCTGTGCTACACTGACAGAGGGAAGGTCCTACACTGACGGAGGGAAGGTCCTACAATATATACACAACACCTTAATGCTATTTACTTATATAATCAAACGTTAATAGCATCAGTAATTAAATAGCAGCTCAGCTAGTATGTATAACAAATATCATTAGTTAACATTAGCGCCTTTTGCTAAGTTAAGCGGTAATAGTCCGTTCAGCTTCTCAATCAATTTATAAGTATTTTACATAATAAATAAGTAAATAACAACGTCTTAATAGGTAAATTATAAAGTGTTTTATTAAGTGTCGTTGGTCACCGCTGTATATAGATGAACAGAAACTACTATTAGCGGGGTTTTTCTTATAACTTGAGCGAAGGTAAATCTGTGAGCTATCTTCGGCGGGCGTGGGGGGGGGAGAGGGAGGCGAAGGGGGCGTGGGAGAGGGAGGGAGGGGAGAGGGAGGGAGGGGAGGGGGGCGTGGGGGAGGGAGGGAGGGAGGCGAGGGGGGGCGTGGGTTGAGGGAGAAAAAAGGGGGCGGAGGAAAGGAGGGTACCGAATTCTTTAAGAGTTGTAAGTTTAAATGTTTAGCCTCAAAGGACAGGTGAGACTCAAGAGACAGGTGAGCCTCATGGGACAGGTGAGACTCATGGTCTTCTAAAAGGACTTGGGTAATTATAGTAACGAATGAGAGAAGAGGAATGTGTTTCTCACTTCTCATGCGATGAAGTCAAAATGGTGTCTGTAAGAAACATACCCATACGCTTCTTCTTACTACGGGTTATGTTTCTCATTTCCGCAAGCGACGGTCGTTCGTACACGGAAGCCGCAAGCGTCAAACACCTCAAAGAGTAAGTTTGTTTTAGAAGGTGAAACAGCGAGGGAGCCAAGACGTCAACTTTAGGAACACCAATATAAAGTATGCCTTCTCACCTCCTACACGAGCCCCACACTACACCAAAGACTGTATTCCTAAACTCTTAAACAGTCGCAAGAGGCAACTGCACGCGTCAAATCACCTCAAGGAGTAGAAGATGAAATAGCGAGGGAGCCAAGACATTAACCTGGGGAATTCCACACAAGGTCGGACCTCTCACCCGACTACAACTTTCTTCTTAGGAATTCTACCTTAGCCACACCATGCTACTAAGGCTACAGGAGTCCACAACCTTTATAAGGGTATAGGGTAGACTATCCTCCCCCTCATCATCCCCCAACACCCCTCACCCCCCTCCTCCAACCCTCCTTCACCCCTTCTTCATCATCATCATCATCATCATCTAAGTTTGTCTCCTAAGTTAGCAGGAATACAATGATGAGAGAGAGAGAGAGAGAGAGAGAGAGAGAGAGAGAGAGAGAGAGAGAGAGAGAGAGAGATTGTATACACCTGGTACCTGCAGGGTTATTAGTATCGTCAGGAGGGGGAAGTCGTTGGGGTGCCCCTTAAGTACAGGTTAACCTGGTAATTGTGGTTTTTATTGGTAGATGAAGGTGGTGGTTGGCGATATGGTCTGACTCACTACTAATACTACCACTACTACCATCACTACCATTATCACCATCACCACCACTATTATATGTAGTAGTAGTAGTAGTAGTAGTAGTAGTAGTAGTAGTAGTAGTAGTAGTAGTAGTAGTAGTAGTAGTAGTGATGGAAGAATTAGAGGATTATGGAGGAAAGTTTTCAGTAAGAGGGAGAAAGATTGGAAGGTTTTAGAGATGATGGATTAGTGAAGTTCTCTTAAAAAGTAATTAGTGGAAATAGTGCAATCTCTCTCTCTCTCTCTCTCTCTCTCTCTCTCTCTCTCTCTCTCTCTCTCTCTCTCTCTCTCTCTCCCTCATCATGGTGACGTAACTACAGTGAGTCAGCCACATGCGTCACAAGTTAGGAAGAAAATTTTGACATACAGTTTTCCGAGAATCTTATGTTCATCTGCTGGAGGTCATGTGACTTGAGAAGGTCATAGACATTCTCCTAAGAACAATTGGCTGGGTCAAAGGTCAACAATAATAATAATAATAATAATAATAATAATAATAATAATAATAATAATAATAACGAATTGTCTGCTAATTATATCTGCTGAAAGTAATGTAAAACTGAGAGAGAGAGAGAGAGAGAGAGAGAGAGAGAGAGAGAGAGAGAGAGAGAGAGAGAGAGATACTGTATTTCCATGCTCTATCTTCCATTACTTTCCTTGGCGTTGAAATCTCCGTGTGTGTGTGTGTGTGTGTGTTAACGCCACCCCTACACAACCATAACAAAACTCTCTCTCCCTATTGGCTAGAGCACACCATACCCAATACCTTCTCCTCGACCAATCAACGATCAGAGATTAACCAGGTCGACCTATATACAGAGTTGAACAATTTATTGCTTGTCTCTGATTGGCTAGTTTGATACCCAACATGCCAATCAAACCTTAACGACCAATTAGCTGTCAATGGGTGATTTAGCTTGATAGCTCTCGGCGGCTCACCACAGCTAAGACAGTGTTGCTAGCTTATGGGAAAGAATAGTTGAGAGAGAGAGAGAGAGAGAGAGAGAGAGAGAGAGAGAGAGAGAGAGAGAGAGAGAGAGAGAGAGAGAGAGAGAGAGATTGCACTATTTCCACTAATTACTCTTTAAGAGACCTTCACTAATCCATCATCTCAAAAACCTTCCAATCTTTCTCCCTCTTACTGAAAACTTTCCTCCATAATCTATTCAATGGACCATCCCCCCTCTTCCCCCTCCTACCCCCCCTCACACCTCCCCCCCCTCACTGACTCAACCACCGTTACCCTAAGGTGATCCACTTTACCCGTATGAACCACCACCCCCCCTACCCTCCCTCTCACGGTCGAGGTAACTCTCACACACACACAGACACTCACTCACTCACCTTGGTGTAGGTCACTCACTCCTATCTCACGTGTGTTACTGTAACTCATTCATTCATACATACATACATACATACATACATACTCGTTCTCGTTATCTTAAGTAACTCAAACTCACACACACTTCCTCACTCCCTCCCTCACTTATCCCCTCCCTCACCTATCCCCTCCCTCCTTCCCTCTCACCCTCCCTCCCTCCCTCCCCCACCCCTCCCTCCCTCCCCCACCCCCCCCTCCCCTCACCTCTCAGTTTTAATACAGCAATATATTTCAGGTCAGGTTTTCATCACGTGAGTTCAACAGGTAGAACCAGCCAGCCCTCACCCCACCTATTGGGCAATGATTGGGTATTGATGGGGCAAGATGGGGCAAGGTGAGGCAAGGTTGGGGTGTGGGTGAGGTTTGATAGGGTATGGGACAAGGTGGGTTAATGTGGGGGCAAGGTAGGATAGGATGGGGCAGTTTAGGGTAATTTCTGTCTCCATTATTTAAGATCTCCATTCAGTCTACCTAAATGAAGTTAAGGTAAGTCCCATACACCTGCCAATAGAGACAGAACACACAGTCAACTAAACCTTCACTACAGACAGGCAGACAGACAGACACTGTACTCGACCGTTTATTTAGAACTATGGTGGAATATAAACGCCCCGGGATCGAACCAGTGACCCTTAGGACAGGAGATGAGTGTTGTATTCACTCAGCCACCACCGCATTCCATTCCAAACCTAACCTAACTTAACCTAACCTGACTTATAAGTGTTGATAAAATGAAGGTAGGTAAGATAAGGAACACACACACACACACACACACACACACACACACACACACACACACACACACACACACACACACACACACACACACACACACACACACACACACATATGAAAGTAGTAGTAGTGAACACCTGACATTCTGAACTTTTGCTTTCTTAAGGTTAACAAATATGTGACCTTTTGACCTTTTGGGGGGGGTTAAATATGTGACTTTTTTACCCTTTGGGGGTTAAATATGTGACTTTTTGACCCTTTGGGGGTTAAATATGTGACCTATTGAACGTTTGTGGGAAAATATGTGACCTTTTGACCTTTTGTGGGTAAATATGTGACCTTTTGACCTTTTGAACGTTTGTGGGTAAATTAGTGGATTTGAATTTATTTCGTGGGTTCACAAACGACACACACACACACAAACACACACACACACACACACACACACACACAAACGACACACACACACACAAACGACACACACACACACACACACAACATAAAGAACCTAAAATAAACAAACAAATATAAACATAAACAAACAAACAGAGGAGCAACACAACAGAAGGAAAGTAAAGTTGCTGGACTTCATTCTTCAGTTTTTGTCTCCGTGATCAACTATAACGCTGCTGAAGGGGCCCTCGTCCACTAAAGGGGGCCCTGAGTCATTAAAGGGGGCCCTGAGTCATTGAAAGAACCCTGAGTCATTAAAGGGGGCCCTGAGTCATTGAAGGCGTCCCTGAGTTATTGAAAGGGGGCCCTGAGTCATTAAAATGGGGTCCTGAGTCATTAAAAGGGGCCCCGAGTCATTAATGAGGGCCCTGAGTCACTGAAGGGGCCCTGAGTCATAAAAATGTGGCCCTGAGTCATTTGAAGGGGTCCTGAGTCATTGAAGGGGTCCCTGAATCATTAAAATGGGGTCCTGAGTCATTAAAGGGACCTTGAATCATTAACGGGGAAGTCTTAAGGGTTACCTGAGCCATTAAGGGGATTTTTAAATGGGCTCTAACTATTAAGAGAGGTTTACAAGGTTCCTAAGGGGTACGTTTAAAGGCTTTGAGGAATTTAAAGGGAGGAGTAGGGGGAAGGGGGGAGAGGAGAAGGAGGGGGAAGAAGGGGATGAAGGAAGAGTAGAGGAAAAGGGAGGCTGGGATGAAAAGTAGGGGGAAATGGGAAGAGGAGGCAGAAGAGGGGGAAGGAGGAGGAGGAGAAGAAGAGGAAGGAGAGGAGGAAGGAGGAGAGGAGAGGGAAGAAAGAGGAGGAAAGTGGAGAAGGGGGTAGGATGGGGAGGATATGAGAGTGGGAAGGATGGGAAGGAGAGGAAGGGGGGAGAAGTGAAGATGGGAAGGAAAGGAGGGGCAATTGGGAGGAGGAGGAGGAAGGAGAGGAGGAGGAGGAAGGAGGAGAGGAGAGGAAGAAGGAGGGGAGGAGGAGGAGGAAGAAGGAGAAGAGAAGAAGAAGAAGGGGGGGAGGAGATGTAGTGATGGGCAGGGTGAATGACTGGTACATTTAGGATGTGGTTTAACTGCATTACTGTGTGTGTGTGTGTGTGTGTGTGTGTGTGTGTGTGTGTGTGTGTGTGTGTGCTTGTATTTTGTTTCATGTACGTGTGTAGTGTAAGGTACAGTATTATATCATCTAACTTTCATTCACACACACACACACACACACACACACACACACACACACACACACACACACACATTCTTCCACCTCCCTCCATCTACTACGTTCTCTATCTTCCCTCCTCCTACACATTCTCTTTCTCCTCCCATTCTTCTTCTTCCTATTTATTCTTCTTCTCCTTCGTCGTGTTTCTAATTCTCTCTTCTTCCTCCTTCGTTCTCCTCTCCTTCCCTTCTTCCTCTCCCCGGCACTGCTCCCTCACTCTCCCCACAGTACACTCCCCAGACAGGCTTACTCTCTATCTTCTCAATACTATTCTCAACACTCGGGGCGGATCACCTTTGCAACATCAAATATGGTCGCTGACGATGATCTTGCAATGACAAGTGTTGAATATTAAAATTGGGGAACTTCATCTAATATTGAGGTGTAAAAAATATTGAAGGTATTATTATTATTTTTTGTTCATCGTGTTTAAAATAATTGATAATGTTGTGTTTGTAAATAATGATAAATTTTAATGTTTTGATATGTGTGTTTTTTTAAGTGAATTATTAGTTTACATGTTGTGCAATTGCATTTTTTTTTATTGCAAATATTTGTGGTTTGTTCTAGAGTTTAGTCTTGTTGAAGGTGATATTTTGATAAGACAAGAGAGTATGTTTTTACCTGACGTATATGTTCAAATGATGTGCAATTGCAATCTGGTTTTGGTGCAATATTGTACTTGAAGTTACAACAACACATTATTCTTTATAATACACTAAACAAAACTAGTGTTAAGACTATGATAAAACACTCAATAAAGATATCTTGCTTGACATATCTGTTCAGGTTAATGTGCAATTGCAATCTCGTGTTTGTTCAATATTTGGAACATAAAATATAACCTTTAATATAGTAAAGACAACCAGTGGTAAAACATTGATATATGACCTCTATAACATACAGTAAATCCCTTAATGAATTCATATAGCGTGCAGTTGCGATGATTTTGTTGAATGTTGCAGAGTTTAAAATAATAGTGTTTTTTAAAAGAGTAAATTGATACTGCTGGTGTTAGGACAAGATGGTGTGTGTGTTTAACTTGTGAAGGAAATATTGTATTGGGGTGGGTGAATGAGCCTATGGGGTGTGTAGTTGTGATGGGTCTCTCTCTCTCTCGCTCTCTCTCTCTCTCTCTAATCATTCAGGTGAACCACATATAATAAATCTAAGATAATATTTCAAAAGTTAAACCAGTTAAAACTAAACCACAAATTAAAAAAAAAAAATATACCTCAAAATTAAAACAACTTCAAAAATTTCTCCTCCAAACCTCGTGACAAATCCAGTTTTCTTTCCTAGGTTGCCGATAAGCCATCTCCCTGCCGCCCATTTTCTCTGTGTGGGTGTTAAGACGCTATCACAGAACAGGTCAGGTGAATCATGGTAATTACAGGTCGATCACTATCTACCTTCATGACCAGAGACAACACACCGCCCTGATACTATCGCGACTCGTGTTATCTGAGTAATCTGTTGTATTTGACCTGATTTTCGCGGGGTTGGGGGTTAATTTCCGTGTGTATGTGTGTGTGTGTGTGTGTGTGTGTGTGTATGTGTGTGTGTGTGTGTGTGTGTGTGTGTGTGTGTGTGTGTGTGTGTATGTGTATGTGTGTGTGTGTGTGTGTCAAATAGCTATCACACCTGTCCAAATATCCCTCACACCTGTTCCAAATATCCCTCACACCTGTCCAAATATCCCTCACACCTGTTCCAAATATCTTACACACGTGTCTCAAATAACCTGTCACACCTGAACTGAAGAATTAATTATGGCGTTGAAGTTCCATTACACAACAGGTAGCCTCCTCGACCACTTATGCTTTCAGGAAGGAAAAAAAAACAAAACAGGTGAGAATGGTGGCAAAAAAGATGATGGGGGGGGGGGGATATGATAAACAAAGAGAGAGAGAGAAGGAAAGGAGTAGTGAGATGGGGAAAGGGAGGAAAGGAAGGGGGAAGGAGGAGGAGGAGGAGGGTAGGTAGATATGGCACCGTTGCATTCCAGGTTTCTGTGTGTGTGTAGGTGTGGCAACGTTGCAATACCAGGGGCGTGAGGCTGTATTCTGGTTGACTTTTACTTTCATTGTATCTCTCTCTTTCTCTTTCTCTCTCTCTCTATCTCTCAGCTGGTGATGTTCTCTCTGATACGTCTTTTCCCCGTTTCTCTCTCCCTCTCTTTCTTTCTTTTCTTTCTTTCTCCTTTCCGGCTATCTCTCTGTCTGTCTGTCTTTAACATATCTCTTTCTTCCCTATTCGCTTCCTACCTTTTGAGAGAGAGAGAGAGAGAGAGAGAGAGAGAGAGAGAGAGAGAGAGAGAGAGTTGTGTTCAGTGTTATTACGTCATTGACATCATCAGCTGTAACAAGTCAGCTGAGGTAAATAAATGACGTCACACTTATTTGGAACGTTTTCTCATTATTATTATTATTATTATTATTATTATTATCGTTGTTTTTATTATTATTATTATTATTATTATTATTATTATTATTATTATTATTATTATTATTATTATTATTATTATTATTTGAAACGTTTCTGATGAACATTTAATAAGTTATGTTTACAAATGTTTTTTTTAAATGATTTTCCTGAACGTTTGTTGTTGATGTGAGTCATTAAGATGTGTTGTATTTAATGTGAGTTATCTCTAGTTATCTCCTGACTGTCTCTCTCTCTCTCTCTCTATTACTCTTATCTCTCTCTCTTTTCCTCTTTCATTCTTTATCTTTTTCTCAATGTCTGTCTCTTTTTTTATCAGTAAGTTCCTCTCTATCTCTCTTTCTTTCTTTTTCTCGCCTATGTTCTTTCTTTCTTTCTTTCTTTCTTTCTTTCTTCCTTCCTTTCTTTCTTCTCCTATACATCCCACTAAAGGCACTTCCATTGTGTATGCAGTAGTAGTAGTAGTATTAGTAGTAGTAGTATTAGTAGTAGTAGCAGTAGTAGTAGTAGCAGTAGTAGTAGTAGCAGTAGTAGTAGTAGTAGTAATAATAATAAAAATGGTGGCAGGTGGTAATAGGTAGGTGATAGGTGGTATGCAGGTAGGTGGTGGTAGTAGTGGTAGTGGTGGTAGTGGTATGGACGGGGGGGGGGGGGGGGGTCAGAACCAAGGTGGCAGAGTAGACATTCACCACATACCACACATACCTATGTCCTTATACACTGGCTGCCCTGCCCTGACCAGATCCTCACTCACTCTCTCTCTTTCACTCTTTCTCTCTCTTTCACTCTTTCTCTCTCTCTTTTTCACTCTTTCTCTCTCTTTCACTCTTTCTCTCTCTCTTTTTCACTCTTTCTCTCTCTTTCACTCTTTCTCTTTCTCTCTTTTTATCTATGTATTTGTGCTCATCTCTCTCTTTTCTTTCTCTTTCACTCTCTGTCTGTCTGTATTTCCTTCTTTCTTTCTCTCTAATTGCTTTCCTTTGTCCCCTTTCTCTTTCTGTCTTTAACTTTCTCTAAATTATAAGTCTCTCTTTCTCTCACCCTCTTTTTATCTCTGTCTATTTCTCTCTCTCATTTCTCTTCCTTACACACTCTCTCTTTTTTCCATTCACATCTGTGGCTCTTTTCATTCCCTTTATTTCTCTTTCTCTCTCTCTCTCTCTCTCTCTCTCTCTCTCTCTCTCTCTCTCTCTCTCTTAGTACTCTCTTTCTCTCATTTTCTCCCTTTCTCTCCTTTTTTACACTCTAACCCTTTCTCCACCCCCTCTCTCTCTCTGTAGGAGGGAGGGGGAGGGAAAGGGAGGAGAAGAGGGGGGGGGGGGGGTGAGGGG
>CAUDMG010002704.1:1347500-1362500 GCA_958450375.1 Homarus gammarus
TCTAGTCTGGTAGATTGTGTAGTGGTTGATGGTGGTAGGTACTGATGATGGTGGTAAGTGGTTAGTGATAGTGGTGGTTGGTGGTGATGGTAAGTGGTAGTGGCTGTAGGAGAGAGAGAGAGAGAGAGAGAGAGAGAGAGAGAGAGAGAGAGAGAGAGAGAGAGAGAGAGAGAGAGAGAGAGAGAGAGAGAGAGAGAGAGAGAGAGACTCCATCTTCCTGTACATCTCTTTGTGGTTCAGAGTCATCACAGGTCAGGTCAGATCAGGGTCACGCTCTGTCACGCTAGGTCAAGGTCACTCCATCACACACCCCCTGTCTGTCTGTCTGTCTCGTGGAAGTGATGAAAAACTGCTGCATGATAGATAGACAGACAGATAGATAGATAGATAGATAGACAATTATCTCCCTTACTTCAGCTCCCTGCACCAAACCATCAGAAGTTGCTGAGTCATAAGGTGATGACAGGTGCATGATGCTACACCTGAGAACTAATTAGGACAGGTAATTCCAGGTGTGAATCTTTAATAGGTAATTCTTTAGGTCGTTTTGGGGGATTGATTAATTTCTCTTATGATTAGCAACACCTTTAATTAGTTAGTCAGGTATGTAGGGAAACAACTTAAACACACACACACACACACACACACACACACACACACACACACACACACACTCATAAATACACAAATCGGCAACATCATATCGTCTCAGGTATGCAAAGGTAAACATACACACAGACGCACACATGTACACACACAGACAAACACATACAGACACACGCTCACAGATTACCTATACATACACCGACACACATAAAACACTGTATTTCTCTATGTTTTTATCCACACAAATAAAACATAAATGGTGTTTGTGACAATAACCCCCTCGTTGGTAACTCATTTAGGGGATAGGGATAATCAAGAGATTAAAAAAACACTGACCAGCTGATGGCAACACTTAACACTCACACTTTCACTCACCGTCGTGTGAGGAATGTACACACACACACACACACATGTCCACACAGACTCATACGTACACACACACACACACACACACACACACACACACACACATGTCCACACAGACTCATACGTACACACACACACACACACACACACATGTCCACACAGACTCATACGTACACACACACACACACACACACACACACACCACACAGACCACACACACACACACACACACACACACACACCTTACAATGTCCTAACAACACAACAAAAACACCTGTAACTTTCAAACCAATCAGAGAACGAGTTTACCCCAACACCCCCCACATAATGCACCAATTATCATCTTAGCCTTAAATGATTGGTCGAGATTCACTAGTAAATGACCAATCAGATTACACATTATTATTGTTTTCACACCAAAGACATAATCATCACATTTTCTTGAGTTAATTCGTCTTTATCTCATATTTTCTTAATTACAGATTTATTATAGCCATTTGGTAACTCCAGATTAATCAGATTATCGGAGGTGCTATAAAATCGGGTGAGAATATTAGCCGATTTTTGCCCCTAAGGACACCAAGGGCCGTACGTGCAAGAGTCTACGGACAGTCGACCCTTGTTTGACTAAAGATATTCATTGTGGTCTATCTATCTGTCTATCTATCTATCTATCTGTCTATCTATCTGTCTATCTATCTGTCTATCTATATATATATCTATCTGTCTATCTATCTATCTATCTATCTATCTATCTAAGCTGCTCTGTGAGACGTGGAAGAAAAAGAAGAGGAGGAGGAGGAAGAGGAGGAGGAGGAGGAGATGGAGATGGAGGAGGAGGAGGAGGAGGAGGAGGAGGAGGAGGCAGATTTGTTGGTAAAGTCACAGGAGAGTTTATGAGGTCATAGAGGAAGTATCTTAAAGGTCATGAGAGGTCACGTAAGGCCAACAGAGGTCACGAGAGTTCACATAAGGTTATGACAGATTACTGGTAAAGACGTGAAAGTTACCTCATAAACAACTAACAAACACAATCAAACAAACAACAACATTAGTAACAACAACAAAAATAAACAAACAAACAATACAAAGAAACATCAAACAATAACAATAACAACAAAAAAACAACAACAATAATATAAACAACAACATAAACAAACAAACAACAACAACTGCAGGTGTCACTCTTGTCAACAAAGGATGATCAACACGCCAGGACAATAGACAGGTGTTGCAAGTTGAAAGTTGCAAAGTAATGAACCGTAAACATGATGATGACATTCTTACCTTAACCCTAATATTCCCTGAAGGAGTATGTAATAGACCTTATCCACCCCTTAATCCCTTTAAAGTAAGATCTGAATCCCTTATCCATCCCTAAATCCCTTTAAAGTAGGAGCAGAACATCTTATCCACCCCTTAATCCCTTTAAAGTAAGATCTGAATCCCTTATCCATCCCTAAATCCCTTTAAAGTAGGAGCAGAACATCTTATCCACCCCTTAATCCCTTTAAAGTAAGATCTGAATCCATTATCCATCCCTAAATCCCTTTAAAGTAGGAGCAGAACATCTTATCCACCCCTTAATCCCTTTAAAGCAGGATCAGAACCCCTTATCTATCCCTAAATCCCTTTAAAGCAGGATCAGAACCCCTTATCTATCCCTAAATCCCTTATACAGTCTTCAATCCTCCTTAAGAGTGTTTTCTCGTCTCCCTTCGCCCTGGTTTTCTTTCCCAGTTACAAGGAGGGACTATAAAGACCTGCCCCCCCTCCCCTATTCCCCCCTTTCTCCTGCTCTTGGTGTTGGCGACTCGACAGGGGGGTGGGAGGGGGATGAGAGGGGGTGGCGGAGGGGGGAGGGGATAGATTCAAAGGTCATTTCGGGGCAAGGGAAAAACGAGGCATACATACTACGAGGCTAATGTTTTCGGTTAACCTTAAATTAACCTGATCTAACCTAATTTAACCTAACCAAACTTAACCACCATCATTACTATTACCATTCTACCAGCATAACTCGACCACACTCATCACCACCATAAATATCAACATCACCATCACCAACCACCGCTATTACCATTCTACTACCATTACTAATACCATTCTACCAGCATAACTCGACCACACTCATCACCACCATAACTATCAACATCACCATCACCAACCACCACTATTACCAATCTACTACCATCAACACATTACCAGCATAACTCAGCCACAACCATCTCCATTCACCACCGGTACTAGTAAATACACCACCAACTAACCGGTTACAAATTGTGCAAGAAATCCCACACGCTAGGAGGAGGCTGTGACTTCCTAATCACAGGCGAAAGTTGACCAACCCGGTTCTCTTACTAGTACTAAACACTAGGAAGCGAATAAGTGAACTAACCTTAAAGTTAATCAAAGACAACTTATACTTTTCCTTTAACAACTGTGACCTTAAAGTAACTTAAAAACAACTTATACTTTTCTTTCAACAAAATTCTAACCTCAAAGCAACTCAAAAATTTTTCCTTCAACACCTCCACCAAATACAGGCAGCCAAGCAATTTGCTCCTAATACACACCAAGTGGAATATGAATCACATAAATATCTACTAGTTAACTATAAAAAAAATACAAGTAAAACCTATATTACAGTCAACGTGAAGAACTAGCAAAAGCAGACATGAATGCAGAGTAGGTAAAGAGGTGCAGAGAGAAACAGCCTAGGACCCAACAAATACCTTGGGGTACACCGGCTCGGTTTGTTTTGGTTGTGTCTGCTCGTTTATCATAGAGGTAAATATCTATATTATTATCCCGGAGGTTGGTGGTGATGGTCTGAAGAGGATGAGAGAACAGTGGGGATGGGATGGGATGGGATGGGATGGGATGGGTGGTGCATGGTTGTTTGTGATGGACTGATGGGAGGGGAGGGGAGGGAAAGGATGAGAAGAGCGTGGGATGGGATAGGATGGGTGTAGCATGTTTGCTTGTGATGGATTGAGAGGAGGGGAGGAGGCAAGGTGAGGAGAGAGAGAGAGAGAGAGAGAGAGAGAGAGAGAGAGAGAGAGAGAGAGAGAGAGAGAGAGAGAGAGAGAGAGAGAGAGAGAGAGAGAGAGAGAGAGAGAGAGAAAAGACACAAGCATGAAGAAGAACAACAACAAAAACTGAACGAGAAAGAGGGGTCAGAGGAACACAGATAAATTTGACTGACAAAAAGTGATAGGAAGACCAAGACTGAACTAAGGGACAAAGGGCTGGACGAGGAGGTCTCCGGGGGGTCTCCAGGGGTCTCCAAAGGTCTCCAGGTGGTATCCAGGGGTCTGTAGGGAGATGTTAAGGGATCTCCAGGTGGTATTAGGGGGTCTCCAAAGATCTCCAGATTCCATGGCCCGAGTCTCCCAGCCATCACCCAGGTAGGAGATAATGACCTGGGTAAAGATTTCCTTATGACACACACACACACACACATACACACACACACACACACACACATACACACACACACACACACACACACACACACACACATACAACTATACACAAAAACAAAGATGCAAACACACAAACAAACACAAGTACACACACAAGCAAACACGGTGAGAGGAACGTCAAGAAATATATCTACATTAACATTTACTTGACAAACAAACACACAATGACGAGCAGGATCTGAGGTGAGCTGAGGTGATGTGAGGTGATGTGAGGTGATGTTCTTTACTGTCACCTGAGGATCACATTGACGTAACATAGGTCAGCTGGGTTCATTGTGACGTAACATAGGTCAATTTGGATTATGGTTAGTTAACATAGATCATTTAAGGTCAGATAAACGATAATAAGGTCATCTAGAGGTCAAGATATATGACACAGGATAACTGAGGGTTAAAGTGACGTAACAAAGGTCAACGTAAGGTAGTTGTGACGTCATATAGACATAGATCAACGTTCGTATAACTGCGGATGAAAGCGGATTCTGGAGGGACGACTCATGAACGATCTGTCTTTGTAAACACCCATATATATTAACGACGGAGAGAGAGAGAGAGAGAGAGAGAGAGAGAGAGAGAGAGAGAGAGAGAGAGAGAGAGAGAGAGAGAGAGAGAGAGAGAGAGAATGTGTAGGCTGGCAGGCTGACACTACCTCTCTCATGACCCCATACGTCTTCACCATGTTGACCTCCTTCCTCTCTCTCTCTAACACACAAACACACTCTCTCTCTCTCTCTCTCTCTCTCTCTCTCTCTCTCTCTCTCTCACACACACACACACAAACACGGGAGACAACAAGACACTACACTGTTAAAGGTATCAGCCAGAGTTCCCTTTAAGGACACGTGGTCCAATCTGTGGGCGTTGGACATGGTAGAGCGTGGTGAATTTGGACACGTAGGGAGGAGTGGGGGTGAGGAGGGGGGGAAGGGGGAGGGAGGAATGGGAGAGAAGGAGAGGGAAGTGGGAAGAGAAGAGAGGGACAGATGAGGAGGAAAGAATGAAGAGAACGGGTTAGGAGGAGAGGCAGGGTGAAGGAGAAAGGGGGAAAGGAGGGGGAGATGTGGAAGAGGGGAGGGAGAGGAATGGAGGAAGGGAAGAGAGGAGTAGGGAAGGGGAAGGAGAAGGTGACTACTTCTACTACAACTACAACTACTATTACAACTACTACTATTACTACTATTACTACTACCACCACTCCTACTACTACTACTAATAATAATAATAACAATAATAATAGAAGAAGAAACAGAAAAAGAAAGAAAGAAAAATTATTCATAAACACAATATGTAAATTTCGGACGCAGAAATTTACACAGGCCTGAGAATATATCCTTGTTGTATGACGGGGCGCAGGTATACACTATATTATATCAGGGAAGGAATATACTGTATATATCAACCAGTGGTATATTTGTGTGTGTGTGTGTGTGTGTTGACCCCTTGAGTATAATGACAACACCTTGAGTATGATGATTTAACCCCTGTGTGTGTGTGTGTGTGTTGACCCCTTGAGTATGATGACAACACCTTGAGTATGATGATTTAACCCCTGTGTGTGTGTGTGTGTGTGTTGACCCCTTGAGTATGATGACAACACCTTGAGTATGATGATTTAACCCCTGTGTGTGTGTGTGTTGACCCCTTGAGTATGATGACAACACCTTGAGTATGATGATTTAACCCCTGTGTGTGTGTGTGTGTGTGTTGACCCCTTGAGTATGATGACAACACCTTGAGTATGATGATTTAACCCCCTGTGTGTGTGTGTGTACTAATGATCTCACCTGCAGGAATTAATTGGGTATGCACAACAGGTAATCATATTATATAACAGCACCAGTAACACTCTTGAATCTTAATGTTTACTTATACACTCGCCTGCTGTTACATTATTACCCCCCCATGTGTTACATTATTACCCCCTGTTATATATCTACCCCCTGCTATATATCTACCCCCTGTTATATATCTACCCCCTGTTATATATCTACCCCCTGTTATATATCTACCCTCTGTTATATTTTTATCCCCTGTTATATCACTTTTCTTTTCTCTCCCATTCCTCCTTTTTTCTCCATATTAATTCCTTCCCCCCCCTCTCCTCCTCCCTCCCTCTCTTCCCCTCCCCTCTCCCTTTCTTCCTCCCCTTTCCCTCCTTCATCACATCTACCTCACCATTACCTCACTATATCTTCACTACACTCTAACCTTGGTGGTGTTTTATGGTTTCTTCTCACCCCATTCATCTTCCCCTCCTTCTACCCTTTCCCTCCCTTCTCTATCTCCCTTCCCCATTTTCTCCCCTCCCTTCTCCTCACTCCATCCAATCACCCTCTCTCTCTCTCTCTCTCTCTCTCTCTCTCTCTCTCTCTCTCTCTCTCTCTCTCTCTCTCTTTCTCTTCTCTCTCTCTCTCTCTCTCTCTCTCCTTCCATCGCTCTCCCCTCTCTGACTCTTCCTCTCACTCACCCTTTCTCCCCCCCCACCCACCTCACCCACACCCCCTTACAAGGTCGCCCACAACATACACATTCCTCCCAGGGTCCAAGTCTCACCCAGCACCGAACCGTAACCCTCCTCCCCCTCCTCCTCCTCTTCCTCCTCCTCTTCCTCCTCCTCCTCTTCCTCCTCCCCCTCTTCCTCCTCCCCCTCTTCCTCCTCCCCCTCTCTCCCCTCCTCCCAGCCTGGTGATGAGGGAGGAGGTGTCTTCTTACTGTACAGTCTTGGGGTAATTAAGACACCATTTTGTCCGTGCTATAATGTACTCATAACAATGTATCAATGGAGTGTTTGGGGAAGATACCTGGAGGTGTACCTGGAGGGTCTACCTGGAGGTTTTTTTAGCTAGAGGATTTACCTGGAGGATCTACCTGGCGTCTACCTGAAGGATCTACCTAGAGGTGTACCTGAAGGATCTAGCTGGAGGATTTACATGGAGGATCTACCCGAAAGCTCTACCTGAAGGGTCTACCTGGAGGAGCTACCTGAAGGGTCTACCTGGAGGAGCTACCTGAAGGATCTACCTGGAAGGCCTACCTAGACGATCTACCCGAAGGCTCTACCTGGAGGATCATCTACCTGGAGGATCTACCTGGAGGATCATCTACCGGAAGGGTGTACTGGGCAGGTGTTCGTCTACCTCACACGACTACAAATTTACTTAGCCCTTTAGCTCGTCTACAGGACCTGCTGGTGGTGGCCTTGATGGTCACTTCCTGCTGCTGAGAGAGAGAGAGAGAGAGAGAGAGAGAGAGAGAGAGAGAGAGAGAGAGAGAGAGAGAGAGAGAGAGAGAGAGAGAGAGATGAAATGAGACAAATTGATAAAATGAGAAACTGAAGAGAGATAGAGAGAGAGGAGAAAGAGATAGAAAGAGAAAGAAACAGACAGACAGACAGACAGACAGACAGACAGACAGACAGACAGATAGACTCTAAACCTTAAGTGTTCACCAATTAACCGATGGTGATTTTCGGTACTTTTTTTTTTATTCTGAAAAAGAGAAAAAAAATGTATGCACTGTGTGTGTGTGTGTGTGTGTGTGTGTGTGTGTGTGTGTGTGTGGTCACGTCTAGCACCGTTAAGTGGTTGTTAAGTAACGCAGACAATCGTCCCGTTACATGAGATAAACTATATATACTTTTATTGTAGTATTTTCTTTTCCACTATTATTTTGACTTAAGTTCCCCGTTAGGATGAGACCACGAGCTTACCCAAGGCTTTCGGACAGTACGCGGCCCTCAGTCTAGCGTTATCAGTCTAGTGTCAATCTCAATCTAGACTCAGAAGCTAGAAAAAGAAA
The DNA here is from genome assembly GCA_958450375.1 of Homarus gammarus. Lineage (NCBI taxonomy): Eukaryota > Metazoa > Arthropoda > Malacostraca > Decapoda > Nephropidae > Homarus > Homarus gammarus. Next base: position 1,355,759 of record CAUDMG010002704.1, read on the forward strand.
GAAAGAAAGAAGAGATAAAGAGAAAGAGCCAAAAAGAAAGAGAATGAGAAAGAAAGCTAGAGAGAGAGAGAGAGAGAGAGAGAGAGAGAGAGAGAGAGAGAGAGAGAGAGAGAGAGAGAGAGAGAGAGAGAGAGAGAGGTGTAGGATCTCACGTATACGACACATCAACATCTCTCAGCTTAGGATCAAAGGATTTTCTTAAAACGAATCCTTCAAGGTCCTTCTCTCACTCTGGTCACTCACTGGCCCTGAAGGATCACTTCAAGGTAAGGGCCCCCTGAAAGCCCTAGGGGGGGGGTGAGGGGGTGACAAAGAAGATGGAAAAGGAAGGGGGGCAGACGGGGAGGAGGAGGAGAGAGGAGAAAGGGATGAAGAGGAAGAGGAGGAGGATGAAGAGGTGGTGGATGAAGAGGGGGAGGAGGGAGGAGGAGATGGGTTAAGAAAGAAGACTAAGGAGGAGGAGGAGGAGGAGGAGGAGGAGGAGGAGGAGGAGAAGATGGAGAAGAAAGAAAGAAGAAGCAGAAGGAAGAGGAGGAAGGAGGAGAGAAGAAAAGAAGAGGAAAAGTGGAAGAAGTAAATAAGGAAGAAGAAGAAGAAAGAATAAGAAGAAAAAAGAAAGAAGAAAGAATGAAGAAGAAAGAAGCCCAGAAGTGTGCCCTGAGGATTCCCCAAGACACAAGACCTTGACTAATGACTATACTGTCTTCTCCATAGCAACGACCACCTGAAGAACACCCCCCCCCACTCTCTCTCTCTCTCTTTATCTCTCTCTCTGTTTCTCTCTCTTTTATTCATTGAGCCTTTTGTCTTTTATTAGTTTCTTACTTATTCAGAGAGAGAGAGAGAGAGAGAGAGAGAGAGAGAGAGAGAGAGAGAGAGAGAGAGAGAGAGAGAGGTGTCCTTGGTAGTCTCAGTAACCCAGCCAATGCGTCGCACAGTAGTAGACCGCCAGAGGGAGGAGACGATACCCGTGTGTGTGTGTGTGTGTGTGTGTGTGTGTGTGTGTGTGTGTGTGTGTGACGCAGTTGATTGACAGTTATTCTCTCTCTCTCTCTCTCTTTGTCTATTTACTTAAGAGGATAGAAAGTGTCCCCTGAAAACACACACACACACACACACTCTCACACACACACACACACACACACACACACACACACACACACACACACACACATATCTAGCTGAGGTATAGTCTTATTATAATATCGACGCCATATTTCTGTCTATGAGTCAACTAGATACGTTCTCACATCATCACTTAGGAGAAAAAAATTAACTTAGGAACCTTTGAGAATCCATCTTTTTTTTTTGTCGTATCTTAAGTGAGTTAGATGGATACTTTCCCACAGTCAGGCGGAAATTCTTACATACGCCCTTTCAAGAGTTCGTGCGTGTCGTGTGTGTATGTGTGTGTGTGTGTTATCTCTTACATAACACGGATGAAGAAGAGAGCGTCTAGGGTTTATCTCCAGGTTACATAAGAGAGTACAGTTAATGATTTTAGTTCTTGATGATAAGGTGTGCGTGTAGTGTATTCATTGGTTAAGGCAACGGTACAGTATATATGATACTTATTTATTATGAAGTGTTATAGTAGTAGTAGTAGTAGTAGTAGTAGTAGTAGTAGTAGTAGTAATAAAAACATAAAAACCAACATAACTTTACATATCACTAGAACGAAACACGACCCAAAATTGCTCTCCTGTAGACACACCAAATATGCACAGACAGATAAGACTATAAAACGCATTTGAGTATTGTACACCCCAGCCCACCCAGCCCACCCAGCCCACCCCAGCCCACCCAACTCCACCCCACCCCACCCCCCCCTACTCCTTTATGCTGGCAGGGGATAATATACCTCAACTTCAAGTCCTGTTTCATTTCCTGAGAGACTCTACCTGTTGCTAGGGTCGAGTGAGGCCCGTGTGTCCGCCCGTTGATACTGTTGTTCGGACGTTAACAAAGTTGTCCAGATGATAACTTGAGTAAATGTGGTTGTATTGTGTTCATATTTGGTGTGTTGGTGTATCGTGATAACATCTTGGTTAAGTTTGATGGCTAGTGAGTTGTGTTGTGGTTGTGTTGAGTTATGGTGGGATTTTATAGTTGTTGGTCGTGTTTGGGTTGAGTGCTGTTGTGACTGTGTTGTTGTTGTTGTAGTTGTATATTATTATTAGTAGTAGGAATAATAGTAGTAATTGTATCGTTGTTATTATTGTATGGTTATTATCATTGCTCGTCGAACAGAACAGTATAGCATATTGCGCGGTGGGTCTTAAAAATTATAACAACCCGGTGTTATGTGTGTGTGTGTGTGTGTTTCAAAGTCGATTGTCACACGACTTACAACTCAATTCTCTCTCTCTCTCTCTCTCTCTCTCTCTCTCTCTCTCTCTCTCTCTCTCTCTCTCTCTCCCTCTCCTTCACGAACCCAGAAAGTCCAACACGACGCAGTGTGGTTGTGGTGTGGTAATGGTGTGGTAGTACGTGGGTGGTGTGAACTAGCTGTGGACGGTTCCTGGAAGGTGACTTACGTAATAATGACCAGGAAAGCTGTAGGTCACTTACGACGCTCCTCACGACTTATTGTGGCATACTACCCCCCCCCACCCCTCTCTCTGTCTATTTGTTTCTCTTACTCATTTTATCTCTCACTCTCTACCTCTTTCTCTAGCTCTCTCATTCTTTCTCTTTCTCTCTATAAACATTCATCATAAACATTAGAGGACCCAACGAACATCCCCGGGGAACTCCCTTAAATTATAACATCAATACAGGTTATAATTTCACCCTTATCATCACCATATATATTATAGGAGTTATATTACACCTGGTTATATCAAGTTGTAGATCATCCACAGTCATGTATAAAATAGTCTAGGTACTTGTTAATTAGAGGCCTTGGGGTACCTGTTTTGTATATGAGCGCCCCTGAACTGGATCGTACTTGAGGGAGAGAAAGTACTATGTGTTTACAGTGATCGCTGGGTCATCCTTAGGGGAAATTATATTGGTTTTATTCCGGTTAAGTTATAGGAGGAAGATGCAATGTTTTGATGGTATAATTGTTGTGGGTTGGGTTGGGTTGGGGTAGACCTGTGGTGAAATGGTCAGCATGCTCACTCGCAAGCGAGTGGACCCGGGTTCGATCCCCAGGCGGGGGGAAACTATGGGCTAGTTTCTTTACGTCATTTGCCTCTGTCTACCCAGTAGTAATTAGGGACCTGGATGTTAATCGATTTCCGGATCGTATTCCGGGGTAATGGTTAGCCAGTGCAGTTGGCGAGTTGTCCGGTCTTCTCGGACTATTCCTTGGCACTGGTCATGCAACTCGTTAACTCAGGGTGTGGTTGTTGTGTTGGCGACAGCTTCTACATAAACATATTCACGCCTAGGTAGCCCTTGGGCCGGCCATCCTCGTTACAAGAGGGGCAACCATTATTAATTGGGTTGGGTTTGGTAGATGGTAAACAAATTAACCTAACCTAACCTAAGCTGACCTACCAGTAACCTAACCAAACCAATTGTCGTCTCCTATTATACTCATCATCATCATCATCCCTTTCTCTTTTATTTCCATCTTCATAACAACAACAGCAACAAAAACAACAAAAACAACTAGAAAAATAATGGAAAAGAAGAAGATATATTCACTTGAGGAAACAAGAATATAATGTTAGTAGGAAAAAACAACACACGCCAGGTAAGTCAGTTTGAGGCGGTGAATATAGGTCAGTGAAATGTCTTAGTGGCAACATTAACTAGTTCATGTAGTGATGATGGTGTGATGAAGGTATGTGGTGGTCAGGTGTGGTGATGAAATTATGTATGAGAGGGTTGTGGGGGGTGTGTGTGTGTGTGTGTGTGTGTGTGTGTGTGTGTGTGTGTGTGTGTGTGTGTGTGTGTGTGTGGTTTTGTTGGCTCTCTCTCTCTCTCTCTCTCTCTCTCTCCGTAGTAGTGGGAGAGAGAGAGAGAGAGAGCATACAACACACACACACACACAAGTAGCCCCTTCGACATACCATCTCTCACTCCTCACGCCCACAAGAGTGACCCAAGCTGACCCCGACACCGCCCGCATATATTAAAACCTCATCCACTCACCTCCACCCACCCCGGCATCATCGACCTCCACATTATTTTACCGCCATCCTACCTGCATTCCACTTCACCATCATCCACCTTGTCATCCACCCCTGCCACATCCAACCACCTCTGCCACATCCACTTGCACTCCACTTCACCATCACCTACCTTGTCATCCACCCCTGCCACATCCAACCACCCCTGCCTCATCCAACTGCACTCCACTTCACCATCATCTACCTTGTCATCCACCCCTGCCACATCCAACCACCCCTGCCTCATCCAACTGCACTCCACTTCACCATCATCCACCTTGTCATCCACCCCTGCCACATCCAACCACCCCTGCCTCATCCACCTGCACTCCACTTCACCATCATCCACCGCCTCATCATCCAGCGCCTCATCATCCACCACCTGCTCTGGACTTTACCTGGTACGGTGCTCCCTCATAAATTCTCATACATAGGTTTCTCACTTACGAGCCAGAGTTGACTTATTCTTTGTCCACTATCTCTCTTTCTTTCTTTCTTTCTTTATCTCTCTTTCTCTTATTCTATTTATTTTTCTCTATCGATTTTTCTCACTTTCTCCCCTTCATAAATTTCTTTCAGTCGTCCTTCCATTCCCTTCATCCACCATCTATCATTTCTCCGTCTCTCTATCTCCCCCTCCTTTCCTCTCTCTCTCTCTCTCTCTCTCTCTCTCTCTCTCTCTCTCTCTCTCTCTCTCATAACTCACCATCTTACTCAACACAAATACACTTTTCTTTCCTCACGATTCTTTCATATTGAATATTCATCAATTGCTATTCTTGTCACCTCTAACTTCTTCTTATTCTTCTTACATACATCCACGACACCCACATAGATTTCTACACCCCCACCCACATACACACCCCCACCACCACATACACACCCCCATACACACCCACGACACCCATATAGATTTCTACACCCCCACACCCACATACACACCCCCATCCCCACATACACACCACGACCCAATACACACCCCACCCACATACACCCCCACTACAACCCCCATCCCCATACACCACGACACCACTAGATTCTACACCCCACACCCACATACACACCCCCACATACACACCCCCATCCCCACATACACACCCACGACACCCACATACACACCCCCACACCCACATACACACCCCCACATACACACCCCCACACCCACATACACACCCCCACACCCCCACCCCCCCAACACCCACACCACAGAGAGAGAGAGAGAGAGAGAGAGAGAGAGAGAGAGACGGAAGGGGGCATCACGGATCTACTCACAAAACCTTCAGAAAGAATATTACAGTGTCAGGTGTGTGTTAATCTTACCTGAAGGTCGCCCGTTCCACCTGTTTACCTGTCCACTGTCTTACCTGGTGACTCGAAGGTGATTCCCCACAGGTCAAAGGTCACCGAAATTTACTATATTGGATAATTTCGGGAGATTATCTAGGAATTAGGTACATTAGATTATTTGATGATCAACTATTTTGAGGTGAGTTTAAACTAATGAAACCTGATCTAACACTAACGTAACCTAACCTAATCTAACCTAACACTAGCCTAACCTAACCTAACCTAACCAAATCTAACCTAACCTAACCAAATCTAACCTAACCTAACCTAACCTAACCTAGCCTAACCTAACCAAACCAACCCTAACCTAACACTAGCCTAACCTAACCTAACACTAGACAAACCTAACCTAACCTAACCTAACACTAGACAAACCTAACCTAACCTAACCTAACCTAACCTAACCTAACACTAGCCTAACCTAACCTAACACTAGACAAACCTAACCTAACCATACCTAGCACCTAACCTTACCTGCCCACTGTCTCCTCAGGTGAGTTTACAGTAATTCCTCTCAGATCAAAGGTCAGGAAAATCACCAAATTAGATTTTTATTAATAATAAATCAATTTTTCAAGTTATTTAATATATTTTCAGGGATGAGTAAAATAAAAATTAACCGGATATATTTTTTTTAGCTTTTTTTTTGGGGGGGGGGGGTGAGGGGGGGTGAGGAGGGGGGGGGGGTGAGGAGGGTTCAGGGAGAAAATAGTCTTTTATATTATGACTAACCTAACCTAACCTAACCTAACCTAACCAAACCTAACCAACCAAAACTAAACTAACCTAACCCAACCATTAATAAAATTTTGGGATTGTCCGCCATTTATTTTAATTTTTAGGGTCAGGGACACTGTCAGGTACTGAGGGGGGAGGGAGGGATGGGGGGGGGAGGGAGGTGGGGGAGGGGAGGGAGGGGGGGGGGAGGGGTTAAGGGTCAAGAAAAATCGGTAAATCAAATTTTTTTTCTTCTTGGTAATCCTGGATATAGCGACCACCGGTGATGACGTCATACATAGTCTATAATATATTTTTTTTATTTATTTTTTATTTTTATGTTGTTTTGTAACCTAACCTAACCTAACCTGACCTGACCTGACCTGACCTGACCTAACCTAACCTAACCTGACCTGACCTAACCTAACCTAACCTAACCTGACCTGACCTGACCTGACCTGACCTGACCTAACCTAACCTAACCTGACCTGACCTAACCTAACCAAAGCTAACCAAACCAAACCCGACGAAACCAGCCAACGCCTCAGAATAAA
>CAUDMG010002704.1:1385000-1390000 GCA_958450375.1 Homarus gammarus
ACACTACACACACACACACACACACTACACACACACACACACACACACACACACACACACACTACACACACGCGCACACACACACACACACACACACACTACACACACACACACACTACACACACACACACACACACACACACACACACACACACACACACTACACACACACGCGCGCGCGCACACACACACACACACACACACACACACACACACACACACTACACACACACACACACACACACTACACACACACGCGCGCGCACACACACACACACACACACAACACATTACATACATATATACACAAACATTCATTCACATACACACATACATACACACGATCACCATCACCCCCTCACCCCCCCCCCCACACACACAGAATGACCCATAGAGCGTCAACAGTCCATGTCCCCTTAAACCCCTGACCCCATTAATATTACCTAATGGGTGTAGGTAAAGGGGGCGAGGGTTAACTGAGGGGTACTTAATGGGTAGAAAGGAGAGGTCACCTGTGTCCGGGTGTGGGCTAATTCCCGTAAAAAAAAAGTCAGTGAGGTGGGTTGGGTTGGGTTGGGTTGGGCTAGGCTAGGTTGGGTTAGGTTAGGTTGGGTCAGGTTAGGTTGGGTTGGGTTGGGTTAGGTTGGGTTGGGTTGGGTTAGGTTAGGTTAGGCTAGGCTAGGTTAGGTTAGGGGATATAATGCGAGTGCTCTGTTGACCTGTATGTTAATAAGGGCACGGGCTGTAAGCTTAGGGGGGGGGGGAGGAGGGGTGGGTGGTGTGAGGTGGGGAGGGGTGTGGCTGGGGGGCGTCTTTTAACCTCTCCCCCTCCACCCCCACAGCACCACCCCGGTAATCCAGTCACTTGCCGGACCTCTTCAACTCGTTAACCAAACCGATAACAATCAACAAACTCGGGTTAAAGTTTTCCATAAGACCATCATTTACTTTGCTGAGTTAGATCGCCTTTGTTTACCAACTCTAATGTTGTCGAAGGATTCCGCTAGAGGGCTTAATGCAGTGATGCCAAATGTTACTATCGGTTAATCCAGGGACGACTTTAAAGCATGTTATTTTTTTTTCTTTTACACGATGCGGCACCACCGCATTGCCTCACAGTTCACCTCTGCTGTAACCTTACGTTGAACACCTGATGCTGTAGTAACTAGCTAGAGTCAGCTTATGCCGTCCACTACTACCATTATTATGTCTACTCTCATGATGTCTTGTTACATATACCCAAAATCTTTACTGTCACTTAATGATGACCTGACCTGACCTGACCTAACCTAACCCAACCTAACCTAACGTAACCTATGCTAAAAATAGACAGAAAGATTATGGAACAGAGAGAGAGAGAGAGAGAGAGACAGTTTACCACACGTCACTCATAATTACACCTGATGCAACCAACGTTCACTCCCCCTCTTCCTCCTCTCACTCCCTCACCTCTCACTCTTATCTTCTACTACCTCCTACCCCACTGCTACCCTCTCCCCCCACCCCACTCTTCATTGTGGCTCTAGACGTGTAACCTTTCTAGATGACCGCCGCCCTAGTAAATCCCCCCCTCCCCTCTCTCTCTCTCTCTACCCCTCCTCTTCCCCCTCACCCCTCTGATAACCCTTACTTCCCTTCCTCCCCCCTCTCTCTCACTCTGCTCCCCCCCCTCCCTGAACCCCTCCTGTTCGTGTGGGTCTAGACTGAGTACATTCATACATTCAGTCCTCTCTCTCTCTCTCTCTCTCTCTCTCTCTCTCTAGGAATGGTAGTTAGACAAAGGCAGTTATCTAGGACGGCGGCTACTGACAGACATTGATGATCTAGATAAGTGTGTGTGTGTGTGTGTGGTGTGTGTGTGTGTGTGTGTGTGTGTGTGTGTGTTAATGACCCAACAATCACTATTACGACAAACAACAATGACTCACCTGAAGTTAATTATGTTCACAAATCACCTGTAAATTACCTGTACACTCAATTAACCTGGACACCTGCCATTATACAACGCTTAGAATAGATTAAATAGAGTATACATCGCTTCTAATTAACCTAACGAGACTCTTAGTGATTAACCTATCCAAACAGGTAAAGGCAATTCTTGTATTTCTCTTAATTATACAACATAATACAACCGTGTAAACAAAAGTCGGATCACCTGAAGATTAGACACCCTAGCTTATTTTACTTTAGGATTAACTGTATTAACCTAACCTAACCTAACCTAACCTAACCTAACGTAACATAAGCTACTCTAACCTAATTTAACCTAACCTATCCAACCCAAACCTAACCTAACCTGACCTGACCTGACCTGACCTCACCTAACACCCACAAGATAAGCGTTAAAGTTGGCGTATGATCCTCCACAGGTGAAATAAGATAAGGGGTGTCTGTTCTTCATGTAATGGCGATAATTGTGTGATAAGATAAGTTAGAGATATTATTCACACATTCATAAACCAAACTGCTGGTCCGAGTTTGCAACCTTTAAAGTGTTGAAAATCACGTTTCCTTCATTTATAGCTCCAGGTTTATTGCAATATTATCCTTGCAACCTTGCCACTTTTAACCTGTTGCAAATTCGTGTTGAAAAGCTAGATGGGGAGGAATGTGGTTTTTTATTATTTATTTGTTATCATGTAAGATTATTGCAATTTTATATATGTTGCAAATTCGTGTTGAAAAATAGGATGTTAATATATGATGGTCTTTCTTATTGCATCATTAAATTTGTATCTTTAAACAGTGTTGAAAGTTTTAAATAATATCCTTGCGTGTTTTCATTTAATATATGACAATACTGAGATGTCAACCTTGAATATATTGCAAAGTGTGTTGAAAACCATAATGGAATAATGGTTTTATATACAGGCAAATTTCATGTAGCCTATATTAAAAAAATGAATATATTGCAATCTTACACATGTTGCAAATGTTGAAAATTCACTAAAGAAATAAATGTCTGTGTATATATTCCTTTATTATATTGCACTATCAACATGGCGTGCTTAAACGTGTTGACTATCGCCTCACCTGAGCTTAACATATCGTACACCTGACCATTACCTTTGTGTGCTGAGGTGTCAGGAGGCGAGCTGGGGTGAGGAGAACTGACCCACACACACGCACATGCACACACACACACACACACACACACAGCCACGCACGTATATACATATGCATACACGTACTCACACATACCTGCATGTATAGACACAAACAATAAACATGATACATAAAGCAAACAAACTGTATACAACAAACAATGATAGGAATTATATATAAACTTAAAACATTTAAGTGATATAAACATTAAAGAAAACAAAAGAAAGAAAGAAACAGCCTAATATGAACTAATAACAAGAACAGCGCTTTTGACCCAGAACCTCAACCCGAATCTATGTGGTTCATTGATCCCGAACTTCACCTGAACCGAAACCAGACAATATTACTTGTTTTTCTGCCAGATGTCATGGTAAGCCGGAGTCTAACCGATCTTTTTTCAACTCACAATACATCCAGTTTTTAGGTGTAATTGTCGATTGAATTATAACCTAAGGATTCGAACCCCAGAAACGAATGATTCAAGATGCTTCAAAGGGGTCATAAAAAGGGTTTGTTTACATTGAATAACATGAACCATTGGATTTCGTGATAGTGGAGTTTATTCATTATTTTTTACCAATATACAAACTAGTGTTACAGTGGAACTACTTTTCGAATGTGTTATAAACTGAAGCTTCGAGAGAAAAAATTCGAAGCAGTAGAGTTTTTTCTTAAAGGTAAAGTGAACCGTTGTTATCTCAGCCTCCTCTCCGTGTGATTTCATGGCGGTCATGTGTTTGATTAATGACTTTGGCTGAGCAATAACAGAGAGAGAGAGAGAGAGAGAGAGAGAGAGAGAGAGAGAGAGAGAGAGAGAGAGTGAAGGATCAAAGGTGGTGGGTAAGAATTTAATCACATAAATCATGAGGTAAACATATTAGAAACTACTTCAGAATATATTGGAAAAAATTATCCGTTCCCATCTACTTCTTCAACCATCCCTACACCCACCTCGACATCATAATATCATCCTTCCACCCAGTACACCTCACTTTATCACCCACTTCCACCCGGCACACCTCACTTTATCACCCACTTCCACCAGCACACCTCACTTTATCACCCACTTCCACCCAGCACACCTCACTTTATCACCCACTTCCACCAGCACACCTCACTTTATCACCCACTTCCACCAGCACACCTCACTTCATCACCCACTTCCACCAGCACACCTCACTTTATCACCCACTTCCACCCAGCACACCTCACTTTATCACCCACTTCCACCAGCACACCTCACTTTATCACCCACTTCCACCAGCACACCTCACTTTATCACCCACTTCCACCAGCACACCTCACTTTATCACCCACTTCCACCCAGCACACCTCACTTTATCACCCACTTCCACCAGCACACCTCACTTCATCACCCACTTCCACCAGCACACCTTACCATATCATTTCTTCACCCACCACCCCTGCACCCTACCCCACCTCACCCCACCATACCACCCAACTTTTCCACCCCTACCCAGCCCACTACACCCCACCTCCACCCACCCCCTCCATCCTCCAACTATCCTTAAGAAATCACGGAAATATGAAATCTCAATTAATATTTTTCCCAGCAACAGCAACAACCAGTATGATCGACTTTCACGTGAAATACAATCCCTCAGTTCCGTAACACCGACCCGGAGTTGACCCAAGAGTTGCCTACATTATTATACTGTTGTTGACTTCCTGCAGTGCCTTGTGTTCACTATACAGGGTGATGCACTCTCTGGTAACCTTGGATTATTACTAATATATCTTGTTAGTTTTGATGTATTAGTTTTTTTGTGTATTTTTCGTTTTTTTTTTCGTGTATTTTCTGTAAAGTTTTTGATGTCCTATTTTCTCTCTGTTGTATACTGTCTCATAAATCATGGTTATATTAATGAGACTCC